>JAQFYB010003623.1:0-18828 GCA_034694085.1 Pogonognathellus longicornis | reverse complement strand
CATGACTATAGGTACGGCGGGTTTCTATTGTTATGTTTATTTTTCCCTGACAAAATCAATGAGTTCTGTATGCTCTGTATTTAGTACTAGATGCGATTCTTAACTACAGGTACAGTTAAACTTTTGTACACCCCTCATCTACTGAGCGATTGAACGCCGTTTCTCTTCAACCAAAGATAGTCCACATACTGTATAGCTGAAAGTCCACAAGTTGACACGACAGACAGAGATGATTATACATACATACATACATACACACACTCAAACACATTCTTATTAAAGTATCTAACCGATACTTTATTAGTGTAGTATAAGTAAGAACGAATATGCAATATTCACATTAATTTAAACAAGAGATTTTGGGACACTTCAAAAAAATAACAAAAGAAAAATATGAAACAATGGGTAAACAACGTGGGCTGATTATTATATTAGACCGTACACTTCCGACGTCATTACTTCTCAATCTATCGAAATGGCTTGCACCAGGCAAACTGCCAGGAAGTCAACGGGAGGAATTTAAAAGACACTCGGAAAATGTTGACCAAGATAGCTGTCCGGAAATCCCGCAATCTCCAGCAACTAAAAGTGCTGGCATCAAGAAATCTCATCGTTATCATCCTGGAACTGTTGCTCTTCGACTAATCCGTCGTTATCAGAAAGGTACCCAGAGTCTCCTTCGCAAGTTTCCATATCAGCGGAATCAGCGGAGGAATCCTAACTTGTGGGGCTTTTTGAATCCAATGACTGGCAAGTGACAACTGACCGACCTACCTTTGAAGATCCACCATATTGGGTCAAGGTTACTAGAATAATATATCTGAGTAGGATTGGCCTATTTCTGACGATATGAGACTTTAGAGTGTGACGTCACAGAAAGATGAATATTATATACGTTTTTTGAAATTTCTTTCGAATTTTTTTTATCACGATTGAGAGTGAAATTCAACTCTATTAGTACTGTAATAACAGTAATATTTGACTTTTGTCACAATAATATTTGACATGGAGGACCCATTATATAATGAGTAACTAAAATGCATAAAAATACACTGTGGTGAATAGCAACCCCCTAGTCTTTCCTCCTGCCACGTCACACTCGTCGCCCACCCACCCACTATTCTTATTTCATGCTTTTTATTCAGGATTGGCCACACGTTGATATTGGGTGATGCGATCCCACCAAAAAAAAGGCGCCAATTCTTGCCAAAGAGAGCGGGCTTGAACCCAATGACTGGCAAGTGACAACTGACTGACTAACGGACCTTTGAAGGTACGCCAGAAAAGGCACAAATTTCAAAAACTTTTTGGCAAAGAGAGCGGGCTTGAATCCAATGACTGGCAAATGACAACTGACCTTTGAAGGCCCGCCATATTGAGTGATGCGATCCCACACCAAAAAAGGCGCAAATTTCAAAAACTTCTCGCCAAAGAGTGCGGGCTTGAATCCAATGACTGGCAAGTGACATCCTGACAACTGACCTACCAACGGACCTTTGAAGGTCCACCATATTGGGTGATGCGATCCTACCCCTAAAAAGGCGCAAATTTCAAAAAACTTCTTCCCAAAGAGAGATTTTATTGAATTTGAATGATTGATTTTGAATTTCGCGCCCTTTTTCAATTTCACTCATTTTTAACGAAAAAATACATTTCTACCAAACTTTTCATGCTGATTTCAATGCAATTGTTTAAAACACTTGTAATTACATTTAAAATTTCGAATTCGCGCCCTTTTTTAATTTCACTCATTTTTAGCGAGAAATACATTTCTACCAAACTTTTCATGCTGATTTCAATGCAAATGTTTAAAATACTTATTACATTTACAATTTTGAATTCGCGCCCTTTTTTAATTTCACTCATTTTTAGCGAAAAAATACATTTCTACCAAACTCTTCAATCTGATTTTAATGCAAATGTTTAAAACACTTGTAATTACATTTAAAATTGTACCGCTGGTTATGCAACATGAGATGCTTGGTTGCCCTGGGCAAAGGCTGGCATGCTCACAGCTCTATATAATGCAAGCTCTGCAATTAATCGATCACATCACGTTGAATAAAATCGTGTGTTAAGTGTCATATTCTTGGCATCCATAATTTCATTGAGTTTTAATTTTAACAACGCAACAATTGAAAAATACTTTAATTCTCTGAGTTTGTTGATGCATATAACCAAAATAAGCCATTCCTATAATGCATTGGTTAGAAGATATTAAATGCAAATACGATTTTTTAACTAATAATTACTTTACTTCCAATAAATAGTAATTTTCCCGTAAGGAGAACGGTAGTATGTTGATTCATATCGATGTTCATGTGATTATGAATGAATAGGTTTTCATTACTATAAACATGGAAGAACTTGGAAGAATCACACTAACGACGTACAGCGGTTTTCGATTTATTCTCGCCGTCATTCAAAAACTGCTCAATAAAGTGGAAAAGTGTAACCGGACGATTTGTAGCACTGTTTACCCCCTTTCGAAATTGTCAGCACAACTCTCTGCGATTCTTAGTTTAACTAATAAACTCAAATTCTTAGTTCTTAGTCGGCATCAGCAACATTGGTCGGCTCTCTTCATGCATTGCATGACGAAACACTCACACCACTCTCACTGATTTTTTTTAGTAAAACTGAAATTTTTAAAACTAAGAATCGCAGAGAGTTGTGTCTTTTGTGTGTTGACAACTTCGAAAGGGAGTAAACAGTGCTACAACTCGCCCGGTAACACTTTTCCACTTTATGGAGCAGTTTTTGAATGACGAGAAGAATAAACCGAAATCCGCTACGCCGTTGTGTTATTCTTCCAAGTTCTTCCAATTTTACAATATAATGAAAACCTTTATTGTAATAATTGTGTAATAATAATATTATAATGTACTTTTTATAATTAACAATTATTATTACGATAGTCCCTCGACCCGACCCTCTCCATCACTCCATCTTCATTTATCTAAAAAGAACGTTCTGGCTTTGGAAAATAAATGTAAGACATAATAATATTATTATGTACACGCATAGACATAGAAATCATGAAAACATAGAATGGCCGGCCATATGTCATTATATGCTGCGAGACTAAAAGTGAGTTCACAAAAATTAAATTCATCCTTGCAAGACATCCGCCGGGCATATACGGTTACAGAAAAACCACTTGTCTGTCCTGTTTAGTGTAGGAACGTGTGTGTGTGTGCTGCTGTTTCGGTCCCTTTTATTTTATATTTATAAAAGTTTTCATTTATGTAGTGAATTATTGGATTTCACAAAAAATTCTGCTAAATGGGGTTAATCGGATTTTGCCGGACATTCAATGGAATCAAGTTTGGAGGGTGGGGGTAAGTTAACCTGTGACATAATATTGTTTTATTCAGTAATGATTAATGATGAATGTTAAATCATTGAACAAGCGGTCAGCGGTAAAGGATGAGAATTTGCAATAAATAAACACCCATACATCAGATAATTAATATTCAATATTAGAACTTCTCCGAATTCAAATGTTCAGTGTCAGAAATACTGAAAAATTATTACTGAATTGAAATTGTATGTATTCGTAATCATGAAATGCTAAATAAGAAATAATCCCAGGTGTAATTTGATGCTTCAATACTTTGTTATGCTTTTAAACATTTATAAAGTTATTGCAATTTTCAAAAGTAGCCAAAATACCTATATTGTATATGAACATAAACAAACATCCACCTTCAACCTTCACAATTATTAGTTATATTTATAAAACTTCAACCCATTCACATACCATCAAATGTCAGTAATATAATATTTCGTTGCAAAGCAATTATAGGTACAAAATCTAATGATGTGGGTTTGAGTAAATTATTTTTTTTATATTACAACATTACAAGTGTAAAGTCGCATTTTGATAAATTATGTTACATTTTTGTAGATTTTCGAATGCAAATCGTACTTTTGCAACATCTACTGCAGTTAAAGGCAGTCAGAGACAGATTCGAGCAATTATAATTGGACCTCCTGGCTCTGGAAAGGGTACGATTTCAGAGAGAATTGTAAAAGAATTCAGACTGTTTCATCTTTCCAGCGGAGATGCACTGCGAAAACATATTAGAGGAAAAACAGGTAAAAACTCTCTATACTCTATATATAAAACTAAAAGGTAAATATATATATATTCCTACTGGAGAGAACAGCCTAGAGCGCAATAAAATCAATCAAATAAAGTCAAATAAAGAAATAATATGTTAATCTATTTACATGAGATATAATTACGAGATTAAGTAACATATTATCACAGATAGTATCCCATCATTGCTTTGTACTTTTACATATAATATAATAAGAAAGATTTTATTAGTATTTTACTCAATTTAAAATTTTATACCTAGGTGTAGATTACTTTATTGATCAATTACAATTCAAAATTACAGGAAGTATCTTAATATTATGTATTTACAATTAATTTTTAGATGTTCTTCACAATTATAACTTGTCGGACTGAATTTACACATTTTATTTAACAGTAATGTAGTAAAGGATTTATTTAGCATTAAATGTAGTAAGGGATTTATTTAACACCAAATGTAGCAAGGAATTTATTTAACAATAAATGTAGTATAAGGGATTTATTTAACTTAACACTAACGTAGTAAGGGATTTATTTAACTTAACACTAATGTAGTAAGGGATTTATTTAACACTAATGTGATAAGGGATTTATTTAATACTAATGTAGTAAGGCATTTTTTTGACATTAATGTAGTTTGTGACTCATCATGAAAAATTAAATCAATGGAAGTTACAAGTCTGTTAAGAGGTTACGTTAAATGTGAGATTAATAGTCAAAATTAACAATGTTGTGTGTTATAGAGTTGGGGAAACAAATCGCTCCACTTGTCGTTACTGGACAGTTAATTCCAACGAGTTTGATGGCTCCGTTGATAGATGAAGAGTTAAAAAAGCTTAGTGAAGGAACGGGGTGGCTTTTGGATGGTGAGTGTGAAAATAAGAGTGATACATCTCCAGAGTTTATAATATTAACAATATTTTAGTGACTAAAGTGACTATGTATGTGTACAAATCGATATGGATGTATGTCCAAATTATTTAAAACTTCATTGTCAGGTTTTAGACTAATAATTTATTTCGGAAGATAAGTATGCCATTTAATCTGATTTAATAATTAAACCTTTCTTCTGATAAAATAAGGATATCCACGAAATACTGAACAGGCGGATCTTCTGGACAAAGATGTGAACCCGAACTTGGTTATTCATTTAAATGTACCGTTCGCTACGATTATTGATCGAGTAAAGAGTAGATACGTTCATGAGAAAAGTGGGAGAGTGTACAACTTGGACTTCAACCCGCCAAAAGTTCCCGTAAGTTTTTTAATTTCAATGACTATCAGACAATTAATCAATAGGTTTTATATCATTGTTATAATTTTGCCAGGGAAAAGACGATATCACTGGGGAAGATTTGATGCAAAGAGAGGACGATAAACCAGAGTCTGTTAAGAAGCGTTTAGAGCTTTACGAAAGCACAACTAAACCAGTCATCGACCACTACAAACGAGCTAGATTGCTGAAAGAGTTTGCTGGAACTGAATCTAATGTTATATGGCCTGTAGTTCGAGAGGCTATTCAGCGTTTTCTTCTGTGATCATCCATCAAGGTTCTATGTTAAGATTGTATCCCGTCTTCCAAAAATGTTCTAAATACAAGTATTGTCGCCTTAGTCATAGCAGTGCCGACCAATTGTAATTTATGAAAACCTATAATTATTCCAAGCCTTAATTATTCCAAAATGATTCCGTACCTGTATTTGTAAAGCCGTCAAGTATCAGCGTTGTACTTATGTATACTACATCGAACTAGTAATTTTGTACCTAATGTTGAAATTGTGCAGTTAGTAATAATTAATGTATTACGTGAACTTCAACACAAATTTTACAGTACAATTATGTTATGCGACTGCTATTTGTAAATTAAAAATTGTTCTTTTCCTCAGTTGTTTAAAAATGACAATATGCAAATGACTTTTAACCATACCTAAAAAACTAAAATCGTTAATAGCATTAACAAGAGCTACATATATTATATAGGAATGCATTTCAGTTTCATAATTACTTTTATAATACTGAACTCGAAAATCAGTATTTTGGTATCAATGTACTGTAACGCTGTAACTACTGTTACAAATAGCTTACAAATAGCGAAAATATGTTGTACGAGATGGTATGGTCTTATTTATAATATCTGAAAACCCATGCACTCTAAAGTTGTGCCTTCATTCCCGTACCTCCAAACATGTAACCAGAAAGTGATATCAATAATCTATTTACACTAAGTGTGGTTCTGTCCCTGTTCTCTTTCTTGAGTGACCTGAGTTAATTTTTCTTTAGTCAATATGTATCGAGGACATTTCAATTATTTATTCAAGCGTGTCAGTTAGTCAGTTTAACATTTTCAATTCTTTAACACATAATGCATTTTTCCATTATTATATGATTTAAGAACGTTTTTATGTTTCTCCGTTCACACTCTACTATGTATACTCATAATAATGCCAATAATATGCATACAGTTAAAGTTAAAAATTGATCTATCAGTGAATGATGGTATTTTTACTTCAAATACAAATGGTGCGAAATTGTATACTATATTTTCGTGCTGTTTTCGCAGATAATAAATGGATGTAATATAAAATGCCTTATAGTACCTACATGGTTTTGAGTGTTGGATAGTTCTAATTGAAGAAATAATAAATATTATCATTATATGTGGCCAACAAAATATTAAATTATTAATTTTACTTGAATTGATGTTAGCATAATCATTATACATGAACCGTTTGCCCCATTTTTAGATTAGTTTTGCTATCATTTAAACTTATTGTAACCATAGCTTTGTATATGGATTCTTAAAACATTTCATAAAAATATAATGCATATAAGTAATAAGTATTTGCACAATCGCATATAATCATATAATACAATGTTGTCGATATAATTGATAATAAGAGTTTGTAGTTGATTTCGCAATGGAATTTTTATCGTCTTTTGAAGCACAATTGATTATTTATAGAACAGGGAAAAATGTACATGTGTTTCAAGTAAATTAAGTTGTATTGTATTTGCTACTTTATTCGTCTATAGAAAAGCGCAAAATATGTCATACATATCTTTGCATAACTGGCACATACCTATGTATACTTCATTGCAAAATTGTGCAGGTATTTAGTTGAAAATCATGAAAATTTGATTCGGAAATGATTCACGTGAATTTATTATTGAATGCACTCACAATCAAATACGATTGATTTGATTCAAAGTTGAGGAATGTGAGCTTTTTGTTTGACAATTTTGTTCATTTATCATTATCTCACGTTTACAGAACGGTTAAGGAAATTATAGAGCCAGGTATTCCTTCATGCATAAAAATTAAAAAATTGTATCACCGCAGACCTGTGCTATTATCATTATACCCATCTTCTATCTTGTTGCTTACACTAGGACTTCCTACAGTCTTCTAGCATCGTTTATGCATATATACAATACACTGCTAGTTTACAATAATAATAATGTTAGCTTTACTTTATATGTTGCACTATACCACCTTTTGTGTATATCTGCCATATGGTTTTGTTTGTCAATGCCACAGATACATCAGATACACTTTAAACACTATATAGCTCAAGTTCAAGATTGAACGCAATCATTTGTCATTATTATAACCAGATTCTTCATGCAGAAACTGACTCCTGTCCTATCAGCGTATCAGCCATCCAAAACTGGTTCGATCAAACTACAGGCATTGAATGAGTTCTCTTTACTCAACCAGAATTGGTTCTAAAAAACTTCAAATTACGCACGCATGAATTTAAAAAAGGAATATTATGCAGACACTAAGTAGAATATTTACCAAAGCCGGTATTAACTTTTCTTCTGGTACTTTACTATTCAGACCATTTACCTACCTTCCCTACCTTTATGCAAAAGAAGTAATTTTTTGAAATGAAATACCAATGCTCCTTGCAACAACGGAATCCACATCAAATCTCCTTAACTCACATCACAACCAAGTACAATATGTATCAATCATCTAAACCAATTTGCACCGTGTGAAAAAACATTTCTTCACATTCAGGAATCTCATTTGTACATTGTAAAACTGTAAGGGCTATTAGGTGATTAGACTTTTATTGGCTTTCACGACATGCTTCATTAATTTGTTCATTTAATTGCATACTGGGTGTGGAGTGCGCTTTAAAATATTCTGTGTATTGTTACACTGCAAGATTTTATTACATTGTCATATTACACCAATCGAATGCTAAATATAATATCCGACATGCCAATTGTTTTTCAATTGCTGTCTTAAACCAATAATATCCAGTTATTTCTCTGAATATGGTGTTAGGACATTCTAAAAAGCAGAGATAAACCATTATGAGTCTTTGTACATCAGTTTGTATTAACTATTTAAGTCTATAATACACAGATTACAGGGATTTTTATTTTCAAGAGTTCTACTCTACAAACGTGTTGCTGTTGGCTTGAACAAGTTGTTAATGAGATTTACTTTTATTTCTTTGAATGCTATATATTATTAGCAGGTTGAGATGAGACTGCGAGTGAGACGACTAGAACCATTATAATAAGAACGAGACAGCTAATGTAGGTGACTCGCATTTGTAATTGCACTTACTACAATATAATACCTCTTACTTGTACATATATAAACTGCGTCTGACCTGACAACTTATTATACTTACTCGTTCGTTATATATTTCTATAATGTACACTCACATACATCTTACCATGTAAGAGATTTCATGAACTTTTCTTTAAGGCATATGAATGCTCATCTTGTGTATGTATTGGAGTTTAGTATAGGAAGATAGTGGAGGGAAGAGTGAGCGGGAGAATTTCCGACTAGGGTAAGACTAAAAGTGGTCAATGCCACCACCATGCATGCATTTCTTAATTCTTAAGACTTGATTAAGCTTCTTCTCACAACAACAAACCAACATCTCCTTAACCCTTTCTAGCACACCATACATACATTTTTTCTGATAAGTACACTGAATCGGTGATAGTCAATAGCTAGTCTACTATACAATACAATGTGTGTTGTCTACGATGCAAGCTGCCTTGACAAACTCACTTTAATTGCGTACAACTAGTACTTTAACTAACATAACAAGTATTTCCATATTATAATCCCAGTAGGTCTTCATATGCATTGAACTACGCGCATACGCTTCAAAAATCAAAATGAAATTTGCAGGCTGCCACCTAGGTCGATTGTTGTGTAGGTAGGCATATCATTTTTAATGCTCGCAAGGTGAATATTTTCAAAATAAATCTAAAATTCTCAACAACAAGTGTATAAAAAAGTATTTTGATTGTTATTCTGTTTTTCTATGTCGACTACCTTTTTATCGTCAATTTAAAATGCGTCGTAGTTGTACTGCACGCGTTGTATTGTGTTTATCCTGTATATCAACAAGTGTGTGTAGGAATAATAACAAAGACGAGATATGATATGAGGACTTCAACAAGATAGTAGCGGGAGAGCTTTCTCTGGCCTCTGAAACTTCCTTTTCCACTTTGCTTAGTTGAATGAAACTCTACAGTATATTATTATTGTGTACACTTGCACTTACTTTATGTTGATTAAGTTATATTTATTAAGCTTGCGAATTATAGTACGATGAAAATGAAGATCAATTTGACGCTCATGCTTCAAGCTAAGTTTTTTCAGTCATTTCAATGGGGATGAAAGTTGATGAATCAAGAGGGTGAGAATGCATATTAGAAATATATTTGAATTTCACCTTTAGAGCTTTTAGTGTTTTCCAAACTATGTGGATCTATAATTAATAATCAAGGACGCCCATGAGGATTTGGTATCACACCAATTTTAGTATATAAATTATATCTAGTATTTTTAAACCGTCAAATAATAAGTGTTATTTAACAGTAAATTTTGGTGTACAACAAATCAAAAATGAATGGATATCACAATTTCCGTTTCAAATATTACTGAACTCTATGACTATAAACATAAAAAAATAAAACAGTTACACTCTGAATTCAGGGCCGGTTTTAGGCATGTGCAGACGGTGCGACCGCACAGGGCCTCGCGCTTGAGGGGCCTCGCGTTTGAGCACGAAAGTGTCCTAAATCGTGAAATTTTTAGCACTATGCGCTAATTTGATACTTTTTAGGCTGAGTTTGGCTCAAACTAGCTAAAATTTTTCGCGCTTCGCGCCAAAATGTCTATTTATATTAACATTTTTACATAGGTGCCCCCGAAACCAAATCCTGGATACGGCCTTGTTTGTAACATGAAGGTTTGCTTAAGGTATATTAAAAATTGTTGCACAGGGCCTCGCAAAACGTAAAGCCGGCACTGACTCTGATCAATGTTTTAAAAAAGGTTAAAATTGCAAAGACCATAAAAATAGATTCTGTATATGCGTATAAATAACAATAAATATTGTTTGCATGATTCAATGATTAGTAACTGCGTATTCAAGTATAAGGTCATTGTTTTTTCTTTAGTGTAGCGTAAAATAGATTTGCATAGCTTTTACTAGAAAAAACCTGCTATTTCATGGCAGATTAGTTATTAAAATATCAGTGCAAATAACAAGTCATATGATACGATAACATTATCTTACCTTGGCGCGAGTGTATAGCAAAAATTCAATCAATTTTATTTTTAAGTAAACAGCTTTATTTTCTAAAAATAGTTTTGAAATAATTTCTAAGGATGTACTATGTATGCTATTTAATTGATATCTATTATTAATCTGTCATATAGTCATATTGAGCCACAGACACAAAATATTAGAAAATAAAAACTTTTTATCATACATGATAGATGATCGGTTTTAAACATCTAATTTTGTAAAATCCTAAAATCCCTTAAAATTTCATCCGATTTGGCGAAGGTAAATTTTCGAACTTTTTAGAGATTGAACAAAATATAAATGAATATTTCAAATTCCGCAAAAGTTGCAGCAAAAACTTCTCACAAAAACGATTAAAAGTTTTTAATATATGGACTTGATGCTTGTGCTTTAGTTGATCATATTAATGTATATTGTGGGTCATGTGTGTCATGCTGGTCAATGGTCATACAAATTGTACCTTTTTGAAAGTGCCCTGAAAATGTATAACTCTTAATGCATGGGTGCCCAAAGCCCAAATCAGACTGACTATGAAAATTTTAGTTGTCTATATGTAGTTAGGAGAGATGCCTGGTACTTATATTTAGTGTGTAAACAAAAAACAAGCCACGACTGCAATATTGTGATAACACAAGAACTCATCATCCTCATCCCCACACACACAGTCCCTCAGACTTGATCATCCCATCCTCCTTTCTCTTTGGCTTCATATTTTTCTCATTCTTAATTCTCAAGAATTCTTGTCGTTTGAGAAACTTGGCGATGCAAATGCTGCAAATGAACTACAACTATGACTCTTCCACTACAATACGATTGCAATGCCTTATTAAACCTGCACACATTTTATTATCCTCACTAGGTAGTGTTTGTATGCATACTCGTCGTGAATAAGTGTTTTCAGTTTGGGAATTGTAAACTCTTTCAATATTATTAGCATTGATATCTTCATGTTGTGTGAATCAAAAGTAACGAACGTTAGTTTTTGTATGTATGTATCTATGTGCAATGAAAAATAATATGAATGCATTATTATATCTATAGCACTTGTACTACCTTTATTGTCTATACAACACAACCACCACTACCCTGCCCTACTGCCAACCACCTTTTATTCATACACACATACAAATACTACAACACAATACCTGTATGAATGTATGTGTGTGAGTGTCCTAACTTAAGATTGTTAGTCCTCTTCTATAGCATCTGCATCTTTCTACAACTTACTTTATACATACATATGCCTAGTATACCTATATATACAATCTGCAATCGTGACGTGCATTGTTATCGTTCGTAATCGTCTTACACACTTACACAAAATGACATTCTGCTGCTTCTATGTTGTAGGCAACATTAAAACACTTTTTGCCATTTCTTAATAAAACATATTGCAGTATTAAGTTATTCCCATATGTTATTTACTTAACTTATTATTCTATATTATATGCTCCATAATACGTACATCTCAATATAAAATCTCAAATGTGGCTGTTGAAGTTTTAGTGAATAGTGCAACAGCAGCAGAATGAGAGAATGACCATCAAGTTTGTATGACATGAAAACTCCTTTTGACTGAATTTTAAAGGGCGACTATGCTATATTATTACAGTATTAAGTGCAATCAGAAGAAAAGAGAATTTTATACATGCAATCAGGATGAATAGCTGCATAGGCTGGTAAAGTAACTCTATTTGACATGAAATTCTGTACTGCACTGCACAGTATAGTTTTTCTTGTTTGTGAGATGCATTCTCAGTCAGATTGTACATAGTACATAATACAGGCATGGTATTGTATAAAGTATACAATATGTACGGATAAAAGAGAGCATTTTATCAATTATTGATTCTCCTGCCTATATTATTTTATATTAAAATACATAGTAGCTTTGCAAGGATAATATGTTTATATTATGCTCGTTATAATATTATCACGTTGAATGGAAAGGTGTATTTAATTCAGGATATGTATGTATGTACTTTTCTTTTATATTCGTAATAAAAAAGTAATTCATTGGTAGCTGAGTTGTAAGTAAAGTAGTAGAGGTGCCGAGTTGTTGGATATTTGCATTAAAGTACTTCTGTAAACACAGTACGGACGGAGGAATGGTTGATTTACATTCACATAACACTATATTATAACTAGACTTACTAGAACTAGGAGTACAACCATTGCATTACCAGGACTATATTATACTACGTCACTCTGCTGTTAAAGGATGAAATTGTAGATACAGCGTCCTACAATAATAAATACGAGTATCTCCGTGTAGTACATACTAGTATCTAAATATTATAACACAATGGATCTCAGGGTTTCCTGCTGTTTTGCGTCGTCCCTCTGTCCGTCCGCTTTCTCATTGGTTGTCAATTTTAAGTAAGTAAGTTTTTGAAATTCGCGCCTTTTTTGGGGTGGGATCGCATCACCCTTCCCAGCTTCAACATTCATTGAAATGAAAATCATTTGCTTTCGTAATAATTGATGGAGTTTTAAAGGTCCGTTGAGTATTATGTTGGTCGGTCAGTTGTCACTTGTTAGTTAATGGATTCACCCTTTGGCAAGAGGTTTTTGAAATTCGCGCCTTTTTTGGGGTGGGATTGTATCACCCTTCCCAGCTTCAACATTCAGTTGAAATGAAAATCATTTGCTTTCGTATTAATTGGTGGAGTTTTAAAGGTCCGTTGAGTATTATGTTGGTCGGTCAGTTGTCACTTGTTACTCAGTGGATTCACACTTTGGCAAGAGGTTTTTGAAATTTGCGCCTTTTTAGGGTGGGATTGCATCACCCTTCCGAGCTTCAACATTAGGGTTGAAATGAAAATCATTTATTCGTTTGCTTTCGCAATAATTGGTGGATCTTCAAAGGTCCGTTGGGTATTAGGTTGGTCGGTCAGTTCAGCTTGATACTACGAGCAAGTTGGATAACTTTAGACATGATGGTCACATGTTTGGCATGGCTGGCACACAAGTTATGGTATCCTCGAAGAGCCCAATCAATTAAACACGGGTTTAATTTCCTAGCCGAGAAAATTTGAGCAAGGATTGGAAAAAGAGAGGTGGCTAGGGATCGGGAAAGTAAAGTTGGATACAAATTAGGAAAGAAACTGGGAGAACGGATCGGGAAAGGAAGTGGGCACTGATTGGGGAAGTAAATGAAGTAACGGCTGGTTTAATTGATTTTGGCACTGTTGACAATTTCTATGGCCAAGCAATGTGATTTTAACCCCATTTACACTCAGGGTGAGATTAAAATTCCTTCTCGAGTTGTTCTATACTCCAGTTGTTTTGAATCTGCGTTCCTTTTAAAAATACAAAGGGGGTGCAATGAAGGGATCAGTTCAAGATCTAGCAGCTCCGCTTAAACTGGGAGCCCTTTCTACATGTTTGTTTTTTACGCTACCCAATACGACTTATTCAACAATGCGATTTTAATCCCATGTTCACTGATTCACCGACCGGCTCTAGTAATTATGGGCCCGCGAAGCTGGCCTGCATGGCTTTAATATATAAGTATATGTATGTATATAAGTATAAGCACCGTCAAAGATTGCACGACAAGTATAGCATGTCGAAACAATCTTTGTGTGTATCTCCAATATCCATCCCTCGCACCTCGCATTAAAAGTGTTAGTTTAATAGTAGTTAGTGATGAAGGGGTATATAGAATAATACATTCATAGCTATACTTTGCGGAACTACAACGTAATGGCAACTATGATTGTATAAGAAAGTCAAGTGTAAACTAGTTAAACAATAAAACGATATGAGAGCAACTACTAACTAGGTAATACCAAACAAGAGATGAATTTAAGTAACTTGCAGCAGGACAAGGCGATACTTAAACTTAACTTAATAATATTCTATGTGTTAAACCAAGCTGTGTCTTTTGTCCCTTTACGACTGACTGGCTGTCGATATCCACTGCGTCTGTTTAGTAAAGTAATATGAGATGGCAAAAACTCAAACTACATTTATTCAGAATTTTCAGAGAAAAGTCATGTTTAATTCAGATGGTATAACGCAATTAAACTCAACTACCACTCTACCACTATTTATATTGTACACTTACCTACATGGGTACTGTAACTGTACACGTATGTACATAAGAATGACTTCTGTAGTGTAGAATGAGTCCATTAAAAAATAAATGCCTACTAAAAAGAGTATGCACACATTAATATTTTTATGCCTACCTATAAATATGAGCATTATTATGCTGGGCTTGCTACATATTTACACATTCATAGAAATCACTATTACTCCAACATTTGCATATTATGTTACATTATAAAGACGCATTGTAATGCAAACATTTTGTTCGGTATTTGGCTGCATACTCTGAATTTCTTTTCTGTACTTCTGTAGCACTTGGTACACATTTTTTATGTAGGACACTAAATCCTCATAATATGCATTAGCAGCATTTAATTGCATATAATTTCTGTTTTATGTTAAAATTACTATTCTGCTCATCATCCAGCCTCGTCGTGCATTATTTATCAATAGCCAATGCGCCGTGATTCGTAAATTTTGATTTGCATGCAGAAAATGAATATGGAGTAGTTGGCCAATTTTGAGCAGAGCTGTAAAATTGTAACAATTATTAACCTCGGACAACTTTTAAAATCCTTAATAATATTTAAATTCACGAGTTTGCTAAATAGAAATTAAGTTGGTGAGTGCACGAACTTTGCAAGTTTGCATTTTGCTTTATATTCTACACAATGATTCAATTACTCAGATTTAGGTTGGTAAGCAGTAAGCAGCTTATAAAATGCATTCATTACAGTGTGGGTTTTTATTTCATTCATGCAGCCTAAACCTAACATTTCAGGTATTGCGCATCATTGCACTATGGCTAAGGCCATTCAAAAAAATACTACAAGGATTATGTAGCAAAATAAAATCTTTTTCATAGGTACTGGTACTGGTATACTTGTATGGCCCTATTATGTTTATAGAGTAAGATTTCAGAAAAACCGTTTGTTGAAAAGTAATGGTGTTGTGCAGAAAAAACCTTCGTTTAAGGACCCGTTATCTTGCACATACATTTCTTTCATAAGGATTTAGCCAATGCTATTAAAGCCTTTTATTACCTACCTTAGATTCAGACAGAAATTTAATTTTATCGCATAAAATTCTGTACATGCATAATTAACGATCTACATAATGCTCGTAACATTTCCGCAACTTCTAAATTTGAGCCCTGAATTAATTAAGAATTGATTTATTTGAAGTTGCACCTGTGCTTTATTAACTGGACAATTATCAGGTTCCCATTTAGCATGAACTTGATAAACATTAGCTTACATTTAGAAAATGTAGATGTAAAACAACTACGAGCTACCCCCATGTGTAAATACATGTGTTTAAGTTAGTTAGCATTGTATTCGACAGCAAAAGGTATGAAGAACAAAGAAGGCACACTGTTGAATTAAGGTAAGAATGTAAAGTGGTGTCAGTAGTATGTAATTAGATCTGGTATGCACCTGTATTAGTAGTCTTTGTATTAACACGTATTTTGTAGTTGTTGTTGTTCACATATTATCAGGTAGGTACCTACTCTTCAACAGCTTGGCAATTTGTGTAGGTTGTGTAGTAATTGTATTTCCACGCACATATTAATGCATATATTTTTTAATCAGTAAAATAGTCGAAAAGAGAAAATGTATGTGCGTAATTTTTTGCAAATTTTCTATACAAAAGAGCTTCATCAAAGTCTACAAGAAACTGTAGTACACACTGAAATAGCAAGTAGAACAGGACACTGGGTATGAAATGGTGTAAAATACAAAACTGCTCTGTATAACAATTACACGACCCCAGCATGATATAAGAGGATTCAATTCTTCTATTGACTAAGAAGAAATCAAACAATGCAGTTACTAGTTGCTTTTCAATTCTTTGGTTCTACGATTTGTTAACATTTCCTTGCGACGAGGCTTTGAAAAGAGCAAATGAGACTCTAAAGGAACGTACCCATACAAGATTTATTTTATTGTAGTGTTGCAAGTTAAAACAAAGTTGTGGGTTTCCGACGATTCAACACCATTTGATGATAAATAATAATAAATGCACTTACGGTAGGTTATCCACAGCCTCTTTCTGAGTGCATCTTTTGATGGGTACAAAGCATTAAGAGGAAGATACGCACAGAACAGTTGAGCATCGGTATAATATCTTCGAAAACTTGTTGTGTGGTTATTGTTTCTTCAGCATAGTGGTTTGTTTTGTAACGGAGATTAAGCCATTAGGTATAGCCTACTGCTAAAAGACACGACTTAATAGTCCGATGGAATGTAATCAAAAATACTGAAGGAAATGAATGAGCAAGAAAGGTGAAAAAGATGAGGGAGAAAGAGAAGCTGTTGTAGGACACTCAATATATTACAATTCGTAGGCATTCCTCGGATGGATAACATGTTTTGGTCAGAGATGGAACTTTTTGGCCTCTGCCAACAACTCATTCCTAGTGATGCATCAATGCATCATCTCGTTTGTTTTCTTAACATTGCCTTTAGTTCTCTCAGCACACCACAGCAACAAATACCAACGCTACACAGCTCCAGCCTACAACTCACAATTTTACACTCTAAATGAATTGTAATCTTATTAAGGAAAGGAATTCTCACTTAACCCAAATTACTAACCGCAAGTTTAAATTGTCTTTTTCAGACGTGTCTTACAAATGAATGACAGACGAGCACCATTAAAATTATTTTGGAACACGTATGCTCCATACGTACTACACTATTTGTTGGATCAATTTTGACTACAGCATAATGAAATAATAAAGGAAAATCGTTTGTGTCTCTTTGTATGTACATTCTTATATTTTACAACTACTAATTGTATGACCAAAAAATATTCATGGAATGTCATGATATCATCTGTGTAGCTACAACCAACTATTTGTGTAGCGTATATGGATATTATATATAGTAATAGTAATAATATGCAATTTGAGACAGAAATGTATAGTGTAAGTATAACTACTGATATTTGTGGAAGACTGGAGAAATGAATCGTATTCCCAATACATACTATAGTAAAATTTTGCCATTAGCATTACTTTTTTTGGGTGCCTAAAGAAGTTGTTCTTACAATTCATATAACTTAAACTAATGCCTGTTTGAAATGCAAGGACTTTTATCGGAGCCTGCTGTAACCCGAACCCTGATGGCCATGATGATGGGATAGTCACTCCCTTCTATTTTCAAGACGGACGGACGACTGCAAAAAGGTTTATCACTTGTTCTGGTTAAGGGGAGAGATAGACGGAAAGTTAAGTTTTCTGCAGGCATATCTAAACCAGATATATCTTAACACAGTAGTACACAAAATATTCTAATAGTGACTTTTACTGATCCTTCTCCTTCCTTCACATAATATACTGTAAGTAATCCCGATAAACTAAGAAAAATTCTATAAACATGCATGCAACATCTCCTACATAACATCAGTGCCACTCTTTATCCTTCTATGTTCATTAACATCATCGGCAATGCACTGCACTGTATTTAATACACTACACCATTATTTCATGAAAGATTGCTATATATCCATGCAATGAATATATACCTTGCTTACCATAGGCATCCCACATATCTATACGCGTACACATATCAGAGAGATAGAGGGTCTAGATTCTAGATGTACACAGTATCAAGAAGGTCTTGGTTACTTTTTCTTTTTAAGAAGTTACAGTGCTATTTAATGATGGATTTTGGCCCCAAAGTTAAATTACATCTAAATGCGCATGCGATGTAATTATTAGGTCATTCATTATATTACAGGCGACCTTAACATTGGGTATTTTTCCGATTCCGGCCAAAACTTCCAACATTAGGGATAGTTTTTGAATAATTATTACTACTTACACCAAGTTGTGGCTCAAGATTATCGATCACTTTGAAAGCACAACGGTTATTTAATGGCTATTCAAATGTTCAAGTGTAGTTCAATGGCTGTTCAAATGTTCAACGGTCGTTCAATGGCTGATAATTTTTCGACGGTTGTTCATTGGCTGTTACAAATGTTTAAGGGTTTTTCAATGACTCAATACTTGTTCAAGGGTTGCCTAATGGCTGTAAAATTGTTCAACGGTTGCCTAATGGCTGTAAAATTGTTCAACGGTTGCCT
>JAQFYB010003622.1:0-18829 GCA_034694085.1 Pogonognathellus longicornis | reverse complement strand
CATATTTACTATAATTAAATATAAATCTACCTGCCCTTCTAAATAATTTGTCAACGACATCAATATTGTATTGAGGATTATACTTACCTATATCCTATTCAAGCAATTAAATGTATAGTACTTACATAATTATACCGCGTGATTCATCTACACTGCAATAGGAAAAACACATGGGCTGGAGAAAGCCTTATTTAGACCTGTTTCAAAATGGTCATAGGTCATTTTGAAATACACTACAGTACATATCTTGTAGAGAATCTTTCTGCGCATTTAGTGAGCTATGACAATATGACATAATGCGCTTACACAAAATTATGTGCGCTTAAAGCGCTTTGGCGTAGAGCATGTTTTAGTGAGTTTTAATTTCTTGTGTAATTTTAAAATAAATATTGGTTTTATCTCCTAAATCAATTATTCACGCTTTGCGCCAAAGCGCTTTAGGCGCGCTTAATTTTGTGTAAGCACATTATGTCATAGCTCATTAAATGCGCAGAAAGATTTTCTACAAGATATGTACTGTGGTTTATTTCAAAATGACCTATGACCTTGTTGAGACAGGTCTAACTAAGGCTTTCTCCAGCACATGTAAAATTCCTATTGCAGTGTAGATGAATCACGCTGTATTTAAGTAACATTAAAATTCTTAATTAAGTTATTAGTGTGAAATTATTCAATTCCAAATTAGACTTATCACGCTGTATATTGTCTTATTAATAAGCTTTTATCAATATAAGCGGGTTTAGAGTTTGAGATTGGAAAGTACAGAGAAGCCGTTTTACTGGCTGTCAGTTGCAGAACAGAGGGTATATATACTTTTTAATATGGGTATTTAGTATAATGCTAGTTGTCATTACAATAACTCAAATTGATATATATAGCCACTGGCGTAGCCAGGGGGGGCAATCGCCCCCCCCCCCCGAAATCCGGAAAAAATAGGATTTTTATTGTTCTGAAAGGGCAAAAAATCGCAAAATTTGATCCATTTTATGCTCATTTTTGGTCAAATTTCCTCACATTTTGCGCGCTTCACGCGAAAATGAGCACGTTTATACATTATGTTTTCAGGTTGCCCCCCCCCCCGAAACCAAATTCTGCCTACGCCCCTGTATATAGCAATAATAACATTAGTTCGTGAAATGTATGTATAAATGTAACGAATATATCTGTATATCGAGTATGTGGTTTGTTTGGTAAGTTTTATTTATATTGAATGAAACAACATTAAGATAAATAAATGTTATCAGCAAAGGAAACAGAAATGGAACAAACTGAATATCTGTCAACGGTTTCGCAGTCTGTGGATTATTAGTTTTGGTCGTAAATATGGATAATATAAATATAGTAATCCTATGGCACAATAGAAAGTCCATTTAAATCATCCGAGCTCTGAATTAAGAATTGTGTGTTCACAATCTTAACAAACCATTCCATGACAAATTATGATGTTCCCGTTGTAAGCTATATGTTTAATTTATATAATGTGATGTCATTCTAAACTTACAGTTTTTTCTTGTTCAACTTTCTAATTTCACATGTTTTATATTGTCAAAAGTATTAGCATGCTAATACGACGGTGCGCCATTAAATATTGTCATTTAATTGAAGAATCGACATTAGTCGATTGTGTCAAACGAAGATCTCAAATCTGTGAATTGAGTTGAGCCTCCTACTCTCCGTATCAGCTTGGAAGGTCCAACAAGCTAAATAATGTTGTGTAGCAGCAGTTTATCCACGTAGAATGGCGGGTTGTGTATGGTGTCAACCGGAGTTTTAATTTTTGTTTTTGGTGCCCCTGGGGACACCCGTACCGGGTACCCCCAGGGGCACCAAATTTGCCTCTAAATGCGGGATTCTCACCCAAACAATCTAAAAAAGTGGCATTTTGCAGGGTTTAGCGGGGTTTTGATCAAAAAAGCCGTGGTGCCCCGGGACACCACGGGTGCCCTCCCGGGGTTAGACCCCCGCATTATTCCCAACCCCGTGTCAACTCTCCCTTCCCACTTTCTATAAAAGAGAGCCTTGACATCTCATCTGCCATCCCTCTTGGACCTCTGGAATATCATAGAGGGCCCTCACTCCTGGCCCCCTCTTAACCTCTTTCTAGAGGGAGGTCGCCGCGCTATGGTGTCAACTAACTGCTTAGGGCAAGTATGATCAACTTCGAGAGCTACGGAGACATCTGGATTGGATTTTTTTTATTTAGCACTACCAGAATTGAGATGATTTCAGGTAAAATTTAAAAGATCATTTAGGAGGGTATAAGCCAGAGTTCCGTTTAAGCCGGCTTTTTGGAGCAAAAAGACATTCGAGCGGCTTTTTGAGTTTTTTAAGCTTTTTGGCTGTATATGTATATACATTTAACAGTTTCACATTTAATTGCATCTTTACCTTGATAACTCTCTACGAGTCTGACATTATGCATTCATATTTATTTATTTAACATATTTTATAACACAGGATGAAATTGTATTTTTTATGATTATAGGTACCGTATTTCTTCCAATAAAAGTCCCCGGCGTTTACCAGTTGCAGGCATTTTTTGACCCGGCGTTTAATGGCCTGTCAGGATGAGACTCCATGTATTTTAGTGAGGAAATCTCAATGTACCCCGGGCGTTTAATAGAGGCCGGCGTTTAATAGAGGCCGGCGTTTAAAAGAGGTACCGGCTTTTATTGGAAGAAATAAAGTAATATAATAAAAAATTAACGTATACCAACCTGCTAACTAACGTTTTTGATTCATGTATCAAAATGTTTGTAAAAAAATTAATAAATTGCCAGCACTTATTATAACTTGCCGACAATTTTGACTTTATAGCAAACTGAAGTTGGTTAGAAAGACAAATAAATGGGATTATTAATTCAATGCAAAGAACACTACAATTGATGTGGTGATAGGCATAATATGATAATGTTACCTTTCCTATCACCTCCTACTTTCCATGTCTCCTGGAGTCTATCCTTGAGACTCCTTCCTTGGCCTTCTACCTATGTTGTAATTATGGCTAAGAGACATTGAATAAAGACAGTAGAGACTTAGATCTGGAACTTGCCTGACTTATCTTTCTTGTCTACTCTTACTTGATGTCGTGCTAGCTCATACCTTAGCTCTCATCATCCAACCATACTAGCACAGACATTACAATTGACATTGTTGTTTGCAGTTTTTTAGAAGTATTCTATCTGTAATAACAGTGAAATAAGGCATGTTTATTTAAATTTTGCGCGTATGTTTTTAGCAAAAAGCCAACTTTGTGACAATTTTGCTAGCCGCTTAAGCCGCAAAAAGCCGCTCGAGCCAAAAGCCGTAAAAGAGGCTATTCGGAATTCGAGTATAGGCACTGCCTTTTAGCAAAGTCAAAGTGACGCCCCCTCGCGAATTATCATTCGCAATAAAGTAGATTTGCCGCCGCGTCTGCGTATTAGGATAGCGGTTCCCTATAGAGTTGATGAAGGAAAATTTATGGGTATTAATGTATGTGAAGGAAAATTTATGGGTATTAATGTATGTAAATGAAAATTTAATTCGCCCCTTTTGATTGATATTTCAATCCTGATTCGCTTTAATTTCAAAAGCAGCATTATATGCCTAAATATTTGGCGTTTTGAAGTGAGAGTACCCACACTTTATAACATAAACAAGGCCAGCTTAATTATTGTTAAACTAAAGAAGTACATGTATAGTTGTTGGGTTTTTCGATGTTTAATTTTTGCTTGCATAAAGCAATGTTTAGATAAAAATTATCAGTAAAGTAAATAGAAATGGAACGGACGTAATGTAAGGTCAACGGTTTTGCCGTCTTCGGATTATTTATTTATGTGGTAAATATGGAATAATTACCTTGGTTAAAGACTCATTGGCACTTCTCCTTGAGATTTGGGCTTTCCCAACTGAAGGGTCACTTGATAGAACTTTGTGATGCACCCCCTATACCGTTTGCAGTCATGAATTGTCAGATCTAAACATTAATTCGTCATGGAAACTATAGTACCCCATCCCACAGTGGTATTTTGGATATTTTATTATAGTCGATTTCTACCCCCGGAGTCGATTTTTACCTTCCGAGGGTTGCTATGGGGTTCAACCCCTTGGTACGCCCTTCCAGCTTTAGGGATAAAGTAAGGAAATGGGAAAATACTCACTCCGTCTGGGGTGGTTCAGTAGGAAATCAAACTTTTTGCACTCCTGGTCTAATCACTCATCGCTATATTATACGCGTTGATGATTTGTTATTATACTCAAGAACGAATATTCAAATAATAGGCTTATAAATTCATTTCCTTTGGTTGAACGATTAACAATTTATTGCACAATAGTTTCGATATTTCTATGTTACTGTTGAAAGCTAAATTGTTAAAATATTTTTGGTGGTGTCTGATGTCTCCCGTAGTCAGTAGTAAACAATTGTTGAATAAGAATAGGATAGTGCTTTCTCAATTCACAAGTAATGGAGCATGTCGCACACTTCTATAAGGCTATTGAGAGTATTCTTCCTTTTCTTGTTGAAGACATTGTCAACCTTGAAGAAATAATAGAATTGTTATTACAGAAACGATTATTATCTTTTCAAGATCGTGAGGAACTAGTAAGCCAACCTTTACTCAGTTGTATACATAATAACATATTATACTAAAATAAAATATCTATATGCATAACAAAATATTTTTAATTTTTCAATTTGCAGGAACAACAGATAAAAGTATCACCCAAAAGCGCACTACTGAAATTACTGAAGTTGATTCCATCAGAAGGTTATCCAAGGTTTACATCGAGAAGTTTGAAATTTTTGGAAGTACTAAAAAGGACTGGCAACAAACGCAGTGCAAAAAGAATCGAATCATGTTTGTATCCAACATTAGAGATAGAAAACAAAGTAATGACGGATTATGAAGGTAAATAGGTAGCATACTCACAACTATTTTGTATAAGTTTATTAGATTCAAGAACGTACAGTTGAATGAGGCAGTGGGGGCATGTGCCCTTTCCCCAATTTTTTAAAAGGCTAGATATGTATTATATCCCATTTTTCTATATATATATATTCATAATATATATGTATGTATGAATATCATATATAGCTTATCATATATAGCTCTCACACTTTTAATATGAATAGGTTGGCGGGAGTTAAGAATTGTTTGTGTGTAGTACTAGTATAAATCAAAATTTTGAATTCGATCTAAAATTAACAGATTTTTTTGATAATTGGTATATGTACCGAAACGTAGCCTTATTACAAGGAGATTTCAGAAAAAAATACCCCAATGCTGTGAAAAATTATTTTGCCCACAATCGAGAGAGGAAGGTTTTGAGAAATCGATAATAGGAATTATGACGGGAGTAGGAGGCTACCCAGCGAACCCAAAATTTCGGTCTGTAGATGACAATGAGGGGATTTTAAACAAGACAGACACTGCCTCAAGGGATTGAAATTGGATCCCTCAAATCTAACTCTTTTCTCAGTTTCTAACAGCTTCTGTTCAGTGTGTATAGAAATGTTTAGCGTCAGGTACATACTATAATGTTGCACGTACAACCTTTGTTTGCATTGAACTTACTTCACCCTGAACTTGATTTTGCCTCCGGCATGCGCGCTGGACCCCAGTTGCAGCGAGTGCGCATAATATTTTTTAGCACATTGTAGACTAGGTTATGATGAAACTAATGATTTGTGCGCATTAGCTGCAGCGTTGAACTGTCGTGGTTCTACCAAAGCGGTTTTACATGAAAAGCCCCACTCAAATATCACTATCTCGGCAAAACAATCTCCAATTTCCCTTCGTCAAAGTCCAATCTATAAATAGCCCGTTCACCATTAATTAAAACTTCACCCTATACAAAATTCTATGCAAGGGTCTAATTAGATTGAAATTTCATACAAGACTTTTACCTTAGTTTCAGATAACGTTGCACTTGAAATTGCAATGGAACTGTCAAAGTACAGTGAGCTACTGCGGGATTGGGTTATAGTACCAGCTGCTCTTGGTTTGTCTAATGAATCTCAAAGCAAAATTAAACTTCATCAATATTACGGTTCATTTACTTTCCTTGTGCACTACACACTTAATTTATGGCAGCGTGAAAAGGGACAGGAGGCCACATTTAATGATTTGCTTCGTGTTATTCGAGAATATTTGGGACATGAATTAGCAGCTGGTAAGTTTTATTTACTTGACAATAATAGTATTGAACATTCTTATAAAATTGTCATATGTGAACAAATATTTCAGAAACGCTAGTGCAAAAAATATCTCCGATATTTTGCTATGTAAATCCAGTCACTTCGTTGAAATCAAAATGGTGGCCAATAGCGTACTCTTATAACTACCGTCTTCCGAAACCATTTTGTGAAAGAGACATGACTTTAATTGAAAAAATGAACGAAACGGTATCGAAAAAGCCAACATCATCGACTCAGATAATGACTATTTCTGGACCCCCAGGAGTTGGGAAATCCACCATTGTATTGTGGTATGCCAAAGAGTACGAGACAAAATATCACCACATTTTTATATTTAGTTGCGGAAGCATGAAAAAGAATCTTCCTATGCTGGCTGAACATTTAGTTGGTAAGACAAAACTGGAAAAAATGACAGTTTCAGAATACATAAGAATATGTTACGAAAAATTAGCTTGCTTCACTTGCCTCTGGATTTATGATGATGTTGAAATGTACGACAGCATTGGGGGGATTGCAGATTTAATACCTCAACAATATCCAAACTTCGAAATAATATTAATTTCACGGAAAATCGTATCAGATATTCATATTTTCCATCAGAATTTTCTAATACAGCAATTTAACGAAATAGAAGCTGTAAACTTTATTAAGAAAAATGTGAAGGACATAACAGATGAAAAAGATAATTTAATTCGTCACATGTGTCAAATACTAGGATACTTGCCTTTTGCTTTAAAATTTGTTATTACTATTCTGAACTATGGACGAACACCTCTGATGGATTACATAGACAGAATTCGTTCAACGGACAGCATCTGTCATAGGACATATTGTGATTTTTCTCACAAATGTGACATACGCGATCGTTTTTTCCCGAAATATGTTAAATTTAGCAACAATATTGCCTGCAGCATACTATCTTCCCTTGCCTACACAACGTCACTTAACATTCCGATGAATTTTTTGGCTTCTATGGAAAATAAATCTATAGATGAAATAAAAAAGGGTATCGATGAATTAGGCAAATACTATTTTTTGACAATCGACGAGAACAATTATTGCGTCAGCATCAATCCATTGGTTCAAATGGCTGTTCGTCACAAAGAAAAAGAGAAGAAAAATGAAAATCTTCGAAAAATATTCAATTGCGAAGGATTCATTGAATTCAAGTTGATTCCCTTCTATTTTGCTGACGAAAATTTGCAAAAGGACTACGCGAATGTCAAGTCATTATTGAGTGAGACAATTGATTTGAAAAAGTTGTTCATAGCCAAGAGATTTGCAGAAGCTGCAAAGTTATCCAGGCTCAATTTGGATGCTAACAAATCCGTATTATTAGTTTATAATCACGCTCTCTGCTTGCTTCATAACTTCGAAATTAGACAAGCAAAGATTTTTTTCAAGCATCTTTGCCAAAAATCATTTTGCATTACAAGTGGAATTTTTAATTACCCGGATGTATTATTTGTCAAAGATGAACAACATAATTTCGGGGTTCTTCAATCGAAAGATAATGTTTACAGAGAAATAATTGCTGGCTATTTACTTTTGATTCATATGTCAGAAAAAAATACGGCAGAAGCAATTCAATTATTGCAGAAGTCAGCAGCAATATTTGAATGTGCCGAAAATGTGATTCCAACGATTACAAAATTTCTTGCTTCGAATTCTAACTTTGTTTTCAAGTTTAACGGTAGTAGCAATTGTGCTAGTCTTACTTTATTGAACGAATATGGTTGTTCGGAGTTTTCCAATTGTAATTTGGACGAGAATTTTATATCTACCAATTTGCACGAGTTGATACTGGATTCTGTGAACACGGCCCTTAACTTCTTTGAATACGTTTCTCGTTCTCAAATAAAAAAACTCGCATTAATCAACATGGACGTTGATTTGAGTGATTCTTTCTCCTTTGACGAAGTTCGTTTAAAAAACGTTCAAATTCAAAACTGGAAGAAATCGGGATGGAAAATAAAAACATTCATCCTTGAAGATGTTCCCTTCGTTGAGGCAACAGATATGGAAATCACAGAATTAAGCATTTCTAATTCGGTGTTGGATGTAGACGTTCTTCCTGAATCCATTGAAATACTACGTACCAGTCACTGCAAAATTCGTACAGTTGTTAGATGTTCACCACTTTCACTACGACTTAACCCTCGTCTGCATGAAAGCTATTTTATATGTGACACATTCTTTGATAAAGACGGACATAAGTTAAAAGAGTTTGACATTTCTGAGTCGCTGACAAAGTATGCGAAAAAACTCAGCAAATTGACAATGGATTGCTCTGATACACAATGTACACAATTGTTCGTTAATGTGAGCTGTTTGATTTCGATTTCTAAGCTTTACCTACAATCATGCAATTTAACTCTGACCCCGAAAGTCTCAATTCAACCTGAAGAATTGAGTTTAAGAAACATTAAATTCCTAGACCAAGACCAACAACAAAGAAATAATGTTGTGGTAAATGAATTTGTCATTTTTAAAAAAATGACCAAACTGACACTGGAAAAAGTAGGAGTGCATTTGAAGGGCAATTGTTCCATCAATGAGGTCAGACTGGAATCAGTTGAAGTCAATTGGAAAGACGGACAATGGACAATCAAAAAATTGACTCTAATAAATGTTCCGTTTATTGTGGAAAATCGCTTGGAAATCAAAGAGATGTTTTTTGAGCAAAACACAATTGATACTTCTTGTTTGCAGCAAAGAAAAATACAAAGCCTCACAATGAGGAATTCACGCCATTCTACAAACCACTCCAATCCTGATAAGCTTTCAATCCATGAATTGACAATAGATGACGTAGAATTTGAAATAAAAAATTCCAATGGAATCCAAGGAAACCAATACATTAATTTATTGTTAACTAGATCAAGCGTTCAAATACTCAGTATGAACAAAACCTGTTTCCCCATTCCATTGGGCTGTTTGAAAGACATTCCTTCTTTGCATTTAAGACAGTGTCAAATCCTTAAAACGACTTACGACAAGATAACTCCAAAAGAACTGACATTAATTGATGTTAAAATCATTCTGAAGAAAATATTATTACCTGATGTAACTACAAATATTGTCAACAAAATTGTGGATTTTTGCAAACTGCAAAAACTGTGTCTGATTGGAATGCGACTTGATATGCCTACGAATAGCTTAGATATCCCAGAGCTTCACTGCTACGGCAAAGAATCTGACTATCAGAAAAGTCAAAAAAATTGTACAACTTTTTCACCTGTCAACTGTACTTATGGGAACATGGAAAGTTGTGTTTTCAACGTTACTGCTGTATTGGATAACCTGGAATTAAATACAAATCAGCGAATCGAAATTAACTACATTCCTGTCAATAATATTGAAAACATCGATTTTTACGGAAAAAAAACTACAACCGCACACCCTGAAGAGCATAACGAAGACTTTTCAGGTAATAACATTTTAATTAACCGTTAAAGTTATTCAGATTCACATAATATCATTTTTAGTTTCGGAACTGGGAGCACTAGAAATTTGGAATATACTGGAACATCATCCTAACCTGGAAGAACAATGGAAAAAAGTTTCGATAGCACTTGGATTGAGTGGAATATCATTAGGTAAACTGAATGACTTTAAAGGAGGTTTTGGATCCTTAGCTTTTGAAACCCTTACTTTGTGGAGAGAAGAAAAAGGAGAAACTGAAGCCTTGTTCAATACTCTTGTTGAAGTTATTTACAAGCAGACAAGCAATAGACTGGTTTACGGTAATTAATTTTACCTCAAAAATAACTTATTAAAGAAATATAATGAAAATCTTTAGGCTTTTACATTAATTGAATACAATATTATATTTCAGAATTATTATTGAAAAAGCGAAAAACCATTCGAGATGCAGAAAAGTTTTGAATTTTTTTAACACTGCTCTGCAATCACTGTTAGAAACATTTTGAAATTATCATTATGGCATGGAGTTGGACATACTGGATGTTCATCATTCAATCGAACTCATTCAAACTATTTTAAACATTGAGCGGCCGATTGCCAAAGCATTTCTTCCATTACATGACATAGGAGCTGAGGAAGGCCTTACAAGCAAAGATTTAACTCGAGACTGAATACTTGACAGTTAAGAATTAAATATTATATCAAGTGACTTATGTGCACAGTCTTTTCATGGTATATGATTTACTCCGAACAGTGCGCAGTGGCTTGGCTATTTAATGCTTAACGGTCAATAATTCCGTCTCGAGTTAAAATGTTATGCGTCTCTCTTCTTTGTCAATTTCATCAAATTCTATTTTATTGCTGTGAACCTTTTACTTGTGCATCCGCTTGTACTTCGTCTACAATAAATTGGAATATTTCACTGTCACAAACACAGCTATCGAACCTTTTCAAAATTGATTTCCTATTATAGTATGCAACCCATCCCCCTTTTACACCGGCAATAAAATGTTGAAGTAATACACCAAAATCCTTCCTTCACAATTCTTTTACCTGACGCAATCAATATTGCAATTATATATATGGGTCTTCACTCCATTCACCACTGTAATGCATTTACAGTTCAACTAGATTAAATTGCTTTGTGCAGTATGGTTGAATACTACATGGATAATCTGCATACTTACATTATCATAATTTTTCAAATCAGAGCAATGCTTGTTGATAATTTAAAAAAATAGACGAATGAATAGATATTAAAGTTTGAATACATTTTTATTCTTTCTGTAGGAGAATTATTTTTATTTCATCCCAAGGTGTAATGCTTTTCTGAAAATACCTGGTCCATTCCAATAGCCTTTGAGCATTAGATTCCAGTAGAGAAAAGGCAAGGCGTCCTTTTTCATGTGAAACCATAATCGTCTCTCTTTGGCTTGGTTGATTGGAAATGTTTCATAGGGCTGCACGTCGTAATCGAATTCCGCCAGAATGCATTTCGAATAACTTGTAACCAGTGGACAGGACGTGTAGCCGTTGTAACTTCCTTTCCCCAACTCACCTTTTTCCATCAAAGAGCCCAGATTTAATCGAAGCACACCCAACTGACAAGCTGAAAAAGTGAAAAAATAAATACATAATATTCGTATTCTTCTTTTCAGAGATGGAGAATTCTTTGGATTTCTGACGACGAAGCTTATTATTAATGTAGGCAAGGCTTAATAAATTAAATGAACGCAAAAAATTATAAGCAGAAAACCATCAAGTATCTAGGATAAAAATTATTAGAGTTAAAAATAAAAGAGGTTAGAATTCTCACCGACTGCCGCCGCTGTTTTTATTGTAGGTAAATTAGTGCAGTCCCCGATACCAAATACGTTGGGGTACTTTGTGTGTTGAAGAGTCTCTTTGTTTAAACTGAGAAAACCCAATGGATCACAAAAACCTTCGGGAGAGTTTTTCATGACGTCATATGCTCCCATTGGTGGAGTCACGTGAAGCATTTCATACTGTATATTTTAGAAAATAAAAACTCTATTTTTGTTAAGTAATAAGGGGACGAGATGTTTATGATTTTTGTTTGTAATTGCATGCAGGTTACGAACCTCAATTTTCTCGGTCTTTCCAGGACTATCCAAATTTTCAAAAATTGCAATTTTGTGCTTAGAATCTACTTCTATTAGATTTCTGCGGAGGTTGACTTGAATTTCTCTCTCCTTGACCACTTCCCACAAAGCATCTGCATAATATTTGACAGCGAAAAGAACTCCAAGAGATGTGTTGTAAATCAAATTCGCATTTTTACGTTTGTTGTGCTAAAATGCACAGACGTCGGGTAATAATAAGTATTATATTTTATTATAATATACACCGTACATCTAAGTATTATGATTAAGACTGTGCTAAAATACAATCATACTTGACGAAAGTAACTGTCGCTTATGTAAACAATTTTCTGCGGAGCTCCAGCACATTTGACAGGAGGGTTGGGAAAAGTAAACACAGCGTTGCCTTTTGATACATTCGTTTAAAATAAATTAAACACTGCATTAGATATATTTGTATTGACCCTCTAAATAATTTTTATAGATTATATTTTGTATTTATATTTATATTCTAAGTATTCCAGTATAAGCCACAATTGATTTTATGTCTTTTATAATGGGTCACATTTTACAGAATAAAACATGAATACCCTTTTGAAACTTTTGAAGAGCTTCAAATGTTTTATTTACGTGCAGTGGAGAATAATTCGAACACACTCCTGGGGTCTCTAAAGCCGCAGGCAGACCTTTTATCTACAAAGAATTGAAAAATGGAATCTTTATTATTGTTAATTAATAGCGAGATAAAATCAGTAATCATCGCTTAATTTTACACAATGGTACACAAAATAATTTATCAGTTCCCATAAAATAAGTTGTTATCGGCAGAAAATAAAGTGACAGAGTAATCAGCCAAGGAGTACATCCTATGCATGCACTCCCTGTTGTGAGTAATCGCATGGCTTGTAAATATTTATTACGAGTTAACTATGAGATACTTTGTTTGTTCATGTTTTGACTACTCTTGCTTGCTGAGCTTCAAATATAATTGAATTTAAAATCGAAAGTTCAAGTAATAAAAAAGTATGGGCAAAGCTATTGAGACGGCTACTTACTTGTGAGTATTTCAGTTCAATTCCTAATGCCACGACAAGGAAATCGTATGAAATTGTTTCTTTGGCATCCGTCGTCAATTTTTTTTCACCTGGTTGAAATTCCGTAACCCTGTTTTGAATCCAGTTAATCCCTTTGGGGAGAACAGTCCCCATCGGCTTTCCTGACTGCTCCAACGTTTTCATTCCTCCTCCCACAAGAGTCCACATTGGCTGATAATAATGAACCTATATAGTACCACCCCAAATTACAATATTTACAATACACTTTCATTTGAGCAGTTCCAGATTTTGCGTACATTCCATGAAATGCATCCAAACAAGAAAATGCGAGACAAGCATGAAAATTTTTCTGCCTTTTACAAAGTTGTTTTTAGAGACGATAAAATGTGAGACTACTTACTGAAGCTGGCTCAATAACTGCAATTTGAGCTGGAGATATTTGCCTCGCAAATTTTGCTGCTGCCGAGCATCCTCCTGATCCTCCTCCCACAACTACCAATTTGAAATGTCTACAAATGAAATGCACATAAAATAAACATATCTGACAATATTTCATTCAATTTGGCAAAGATTTGTTTTAATCCGTTTACCGATTTTTAGCTTGACAGATTGAGCTACGACAAAAATTTCTGTCGGATGTTAGTTTTACACGTGGAAGTGTTAAGGCTAATAACGTTCTTTTAGGCAACATTATTTAAGTCCATGCAATAAAATAATGAAAATAATTTTAAATTACACTGCTACAGTTAGCAAGATAAAATAATGAGCCGTAGTTGTTGTTATCACTTTGCCTGTTTCAACTAAACTGTTTAAACTCAACTAAACTAGACTGGCTAAACTAAACTGTCCACGTGCAACGTGAAACATAAAGGTGTGTTGCTATGTTGGATTTTTTATGTCAGGGTCAGTCTGTAACAAAGTAAACCATTGCCAATTTGCAAAACGGATGTAAAGAGTAGCGGAAGTACAAAATTATACACAGTAAAAATATTAAGTGTATAACCAGAACAGGAATATGAAATTTAAACAACGTTGGGCAAAATCAACACTTTGGAGCAGTAGTTTTTACAAAACTGGGTGAAAAATGTTTACCAATTGTTGGTCTAAATACCATGTTTACACAACATTAATGTAAAATGTTATCAACATTGTGCAAACTATGTTTCAGCTTACTAAACGCGAGTGGAAACTTTACACAACGCTGAGGTCCCTGTGGAGGGTATGGGGAAGGTTTATTATTGCTATTTAAAAGTTGGCTGAGTAAGCAGAGGACAGGATAATTGCAATTAGAATCACCTGGCCGACAGATTTAAAATACTGGAAGCGAATCCCAGCGAATATATATTTTTACTTTGATAGATCGCATTGAACAGTATATTACATAAGAAGAGCAAACGTTAGTTAGGTTTTGGTTAGAAATCAGCTATCGGCCTCAGTCAATGAGTGTTTACGCAAAGAACACTCCACCTATCGCTGTCGAGGAAAAGAAAACCGGCGCCCAATCAAAACTCTCGTAAAGAAAATATCTCTAACCAAAACCTAACTAACGTCTGCTCTTCTTATGTAGCATATTGTTCAATGGATAGATCGTAGTTGTTAAGTACCACAACCTAGCTTACACAACCCAGAAAGAAAATTTTGGACAGCATTTGCAACAGCTTCTTTGTACAAGGTCTGTGCAAAATTTAATCAAAGTTGAGTTTTATTATCTGCACTTTTCTTAGATTGTTATATTGTTTGTTTAAAATTGTTTAACCCTTTCAAATATATTTAAAAATGAGTGAGTTGTAATATTTGTTTATTATAAAGTTAGTATTTTATTATTGATAATGTATTTCACAAAATATATTTAAAATTACATAAAGTACAGATGCCTTGGCAGTAATCTTGTGTTTGCGTTAGAGAGAAACTGGATGTAATTTACTGGTGCACAGATTCACTAGTGTAATTTTATAACGGATAACGAATTTATTATAAATTCACACCAGATCGAAACACAGGATGAAATATAGATATATACAGACCACACAAGCCATTCCTATACAGTAGCTCTGTACACATGTGTAGTTAGTGCAATATAATGTTTCAAGCAGGCATGGAAAAAAGTCGGGAACCAACTCGCTAGGTTCCTTGAGGAAACAGTCCAACTCCCCACCCCGTCCCCGAAGGAGGCGGGGTGAAATTGAGGAAATGGAAAAATTTACCCCCTTCCCCCGGTAGAGGGCGGGGTAATTTTTTCCCCTGACAGGCGATATGGGTAATTCACCCCTCGGGGTTAGATGTGAAGTAATGGTAAAAATTATTTCCGCTGGGGGAGGGGAAATAATCACAAATAGTGGCAACTATCCACACTATGGCAGAATAAAACTTCGGAAATGGTGGCTGGCAACGATCCACGCTATGGCGGAAGAAGATTAGGAAATAGTGGACACTACCCACTACCCTTCATTTAGCAGAGGGATAAAACTACTAAAACAGTCTATTCAGGAGGGTAAAGTTGCAACTTAGGAAGCCGTAAAAATTCTCATGTATTTGTACTTCACAGATTTGGGGAAATATTTTAATTAAAAATTTATATTTCCCCCATAACCATGAATTTCCGTCCGTCCACCGAAGGGTAAAGGTTAAAGAATCACCTTTGGGGAGTCGATCCCCCCGGAGTCGATTTTTACTCCCCCTTTTAATCCCCTCGGGTTCCCTTCAGGGTTTTACCCCTCCGGGGTTCCCCCCAGGGGGACACCCTGGTGGTCTTGGGACCCCGTTCCACCCTTTAGTGGTAAATTAAGGAAATGGGAAAATATTCCCCCTCCCCTCAGGGGCAGGTTCCTGAGGAAATAAAACTTTTTTCATGCCTGGTTTCAAGCGAAGGATATCTGAACTTTCCACAAACTAGATGAAACAAGACGTACACAATGGACCATAAGCGTAGCCAGGATTTGGTTTTGGGAGGGCGGGAACTTAAAACATGAGGTATATAGTATTTGGTCATTGTCGCGAAAATTTGATCAAATTTGGGCAAAATGAACATAAAATTAGCAAAAAGCAGAAGAAATTTCACAATTTGGCAAAAAGACCTATTTTTCCGGATTTCAGGGGGGCCATTGCCCCCTTCTCCGGCTACGCCAGTGCTAGGGACATTGGTAAACGTTTCGGTGCATTAATCGATGTATTCAAGCATAATACTATTACCTCACTATGCTAAGCACAGCACAAAGAAAAATGAAAATCTCATTAACATACATAACACGTAAAGCTATAGTCTTATACAGAAACAAACAGACTTTTAACAAACAATGGGAGCAGAGTAAATGAGTTCCCTGTTAACAAACCAGTCAACAATTCTGTACAGATTAATTTTCATTGGTCAAGCTTCAGCTCAATTGAAGTACATATTATACTTGTAGATAACGAGGAAGGTCACTTATTCTATAGAGATAAAAGAAACAAGCATGTAAAGGCATTGTAAAAGCTTCAGCTTCAGGATCTGGTTTCGTTGTAGGTAAACAAACTATATACATACACACATAATAACTACTCCGATTTATGTGAAAAATCAGCTATATTAACTCTGTATGCCCTATTGAATATATTATACATATAATTGCGTCACAAAAGTCTCTTCTGGGAAAGCCAAGATCTCTGTAAGTGAAACCAAACGGGAGATCCGGTTTATAAATAGCAACATGCAACAGTGTGCAGATATATTATACCAATACAACATTAGCACTTTGAAGCAAAAAGTATTTCTGTTTTCTAATCGTTTGCTCAGTTTAGCTTTTATCACCACTGGAAGCATTTCATGCTGCAAATGAAAATCCATAAAAAACAACAATGAATGCAACCTAGATTTTGTTCAAATAAAATTCTTTAAATATTATTAAGATGTGTACAATAAAAAACTAGTGAAACTGACATTTAATCAAATAAAACCATTCGCAAAAATATAAATGTGTAAGTATCTACAAAGTATTTATTATTATAATAAATATTATATCGTTTATGCTTGTAAAAAATATATAATTTTTTAATTTTGCAAATCAATATTTTCGTTAGTTCTCATGCGAAAATAATATTGCAATGAATAACAAAAGCGAATTGAGTGACATTTTAATGTAAAATCTGTGAAACTGCTCAACTGAAAAACTACGGAAAAAAGGTTGCCTGCTTCTCTTTCTAAGAAAGTCAATATTGACCTGCAATCACTTGGCAGTGACCTTCTCAAAAACATATTTTCATCTCAAGAATGCAAACCCCTAATTAATTTTGCAGAAAATAAAGGCTACAATTGTTCCACTAATCTTGCTGGAAATATTTGCAAAGATTCAATTTTACGATTAGAAAGTGTTATATTTTGACTTTAGTTCAATTTCCCGAAATATTATTTGACAAACTTTTGACCATGGTGGAGGCTATATACATATCTAAACTGCTTGAGATTGATGAAACAATTGTAATCCTTACCTTCGGTCCAGGAGATGAATTTAAACCTCACACTGATCCCTGTTACATTCGGCAAGATGGGTTTGCAAGGTCCTGGGTGACTTTGCTTTTATTCCGTAATGACCACTTTCAAGTGGCGAGACAACATTTTTAGCGTCAGGACATAGGAGCGCATCAGATATACAAAACCATAGCTTCAATTCCAGTTGAAATAAAAACAGAAATAGTGTTGGTATTTCACCACAATTTATTAAATCAATGCTGTAAATATGTTTCAGGACAAAAGTATGGTTTGAAGCTGAATGTTTTGTTTAAAGTTTTGGAGAAAGATAAATCTAAAAACAATATTGGAGAAATTGGAGATAAAAAAACTAAATGCGCCATATCATGATTTCACTCCAGTTTCAAACTAATTAGTCAAATCTAGTATATTCATTAAGTAAAAATCTTATGAAAAAACTTTGAATCACGATTTGTCGCCGTTTATACATTTAAGATCTTTTTTAAATTTTGTTTCATTTTTGCCCTGCCATTTTTAAATTGACTGTTATACTTTCTGTTGGCTTGTATACTACATACTTTCTGTTGTTTTTCAGTATTTGAATCAATTATTAATACTACCTACTTATATTTCTTATTATTATTACAATTACAAATGGGAAAATAATTATTAAAATTTGCAATAATATGGATACATTTTTCTAAACTTATTATATTGCTCCCACAATCCAAAAAAACTTGCTTTTGCCGTACAAATGAACAAATACTCAAAAAATTGCGCTCAACGTGTGATTTTGGTTGCAATTTGCATTGATTTTGACATAAATTTGCTACATTTTTACCCATTGCACGTGAAAAATTGGCATATATAGCAAAGGTTTAATCAAGCCCCTGTCTCCAAATCGGTGGCCTGGATACACCCCTGTAAATATACTCATATTCATTATTCGTCTAAATTAAAACTACATAAAATTGCAACAATCAAAATCATTACATAACAATATTTTCACTGATCTTTGATCTACCCCCGCAGTCACTATAGAGTTTAAATATATTATGTCATTATATTACTATATAATCAACTAGGTATACATGAATTATTCAAAATCTAATAATCTCCTAATCATATTATTATCATTTGGATTTTTAATCTATAAAACTCAATTACTCTATTGAACCCAAATCAATTAATATCATCGTGAATAAATAAAATAATTAAAATGCTTAATTGTAACGGGTAATATATACATATATTATTAGGATCAGTCTAATTACTGCTTTAAACGCTACACTTAATTTCGCTTCAATTTGAGTGTAAAACATAATTTCTTTGTTTTTGCAATGCGCATTAACAATGTAGTTTTAGTAGTTTATGAAATAATATTCTAGGACTCCATTTTTCTGCTAGTAAGTCTGAGCTATCGAGTGGGAGTCCCAGTAGTCGTGACCTCGGAAGATGAGCCCACGATGAAATGTACACCTGCAGTACAAAGGATTCTCGCGTCGGCATGTCACTTAGGTTTTAAATGGCAGTGCAATAGCCCACCAATGAGAGAAGTGAACCTGAATCTCCTCAGGTTCAATTCTCCTTCTTTGCGCCCCACGTGCTTTGCGCAGCAAAGTTT
>JAQFYB010003621.1:0-18830 GCA_034694085.1 Pogonognathellus longicornis | reverse complement strand
CGCTTGATGTGAAGTACTGCAATTACGAAACGGAAAACAATTATTTAACTGTCTGTTTGTTTTTCAAGTCTTTGAAGTAGTGCGTGGGTTGATTTCAACACAAGTTGAATTAACTAATATGAAAAATAAACAGTTTATACTCATCCAGCCAATTCATAGCCTACAATTTGCTGCGTCTCAACTGTGCAATGAAATAGAAAAATACTTTTCATGTAAAATACGCTTAAGATGATATGGTTCGTATAAAAACTGTTACAACAATGATTCTACGAAGATATCTTATTACATTATTACAGTTGACAACACAAGATAAATCTAGCATTTCGTCCTTTCAGTTGCATTTAGTTCTTGCTGGATTGAAAACAACGTAAAGCATTGTATTGTTCATACTCTAACACTAGAATTTATAGCAAATACTTAGTAAAGCCTGGAGCTATAACTTTTCAGAGAGTTGTTAAAGGGTACAAAACTGTAAAGAAACAAAGCATTAACATAAGGACGAGAGATTTTGGAATGAGTGACGATTTACATAATAAAGACTTTTCATTGAATGCAGACAGGAACAAGAAATGAGCTTCCATTTGGTTCTACTTTATTTATTTGCTGACAAGCAAATCATTCTTTACACTTTAGACATAACAAGTTTGCACTTTGCACGCTACAATACGTTTTATTTGAGAGTCACAATACAATTTATATAAGTCAATTACTGTGAAGACAGCACTTGAAATGATTCATCTCAAACAATAAGGAGAACAATCATATTAAATTATTTTTCCTTATCTTTTCTCTCGCTCTCTTGTAAGACTTTATAGTTATGACTTTGCAGTATTCCCCGTGAGTTGAAACTACAAGTTTCCTCTGAGCTAGGCTTACTCCCCCGGGGAAAACAAAAAAGTGTGAAATACTCCGAGAAATCAGATATGTCACCTTGACTTGGCTGGAATTGTTTCTGCTTTGCTAACCTCGCATGACAATATCTGAACTTTCTCCATTAGCTTTTATTTTTTGTTAGTGGAGCATGATAATCACACTAAAATGACAGTACTTAGTCTCCAAAAGAAACACAATTTAAGTTACAAAAATTCACAGAAAGTTGTGTTTTACGCTAGTAGTACATAGTGGAATACATTAAGTTGAAAACTTATACTGTCATGCATATCATACCATACTACACTATTTATACTATACATAGGTACTCAACTCCAATGCTTGCACACATATATTCCCTAAGCTTCTCACTTACAGAGTCACGACAACTAGAGTGTGCACGTCGTAGTGTGTTAGTGTGTATAAGAATCCAATCTATAAATGATAAGCATAGAATTGAGCCCGAAAGGTTTTGTCCCTGCTAGTAGTATCCATGTACTAAAACAGCCCAAGAAAGCCTGTAGTAACAGTAGTGGTGTGTCTGGAGAATGATGACGGGCCCTCCAGGCCATTAAATTATCCTGCTGCGTCTCCAATAACAAATTCTCCATGTAAGGAATCGCAAAAGCAGAGCTATTACCGGAAAACTGTATTCCTGACCTTAGTGGTACATTAGATACAGATATAAAGACTGGAAGCATCTATAAAACACCTTAGTGAGGTCTGAAAATAGTGAATTAGATTGAACACTTTATAATGCCTCACTTTCCAACAACTCCCAAGCAACTCAACACTGTTTGCTGTAGCAGAGCTAAGAAAAAAGTAACATAACAGTGAAACGGGTAGTTTTATTCAGAACATGGCACACAGACACAACACACATTCGAGCTACTTATTCTGGAGAAACTATTACTGCGTACAGGCACATTGGATTGGAAGGCTATCTATTGAAAGGTAGATATTTATCTGCACACAGAATGGCAGCAGTAACACACTAATACAGTATAAAAATACCAATAGAAGATACCCAGAACTCCTACGACTCGGTTGAATGTTTCAAGAAAAAAAACTCTATGGATCATTTCAATTGCCATTCTTTCTTCTTCTTCTTGGTTCGTTCGTGTCTCGTGTCCTGTTGTCGTTGACGTTGTTAGGAATTGGTAGTATTCTACTACACTGTAGACAGAACAGCGATGTCATAACACATCAAATTGCATTTTACGTCATGCCAACAACTTGACGATGTCGATGTCGAGTTCCAAAACTCATTCAGAGCTTTGACTACTGAACTGACTCTACTGTATACGGGAATGAATACATAGCTACCTAGATAGAGATAACATGTATGTGTAAATATAGAATGGGGAGAACTAAAGAAAGGCCGAGGCTACATAAGGCAGTCACACAAACTACAAGCAACACAACTGGAAACAGACTCAGATAAAACAGAATGACACCAAGAGTGAAGTATGTATGTACCTTAATACTCTGAATATCCATCTACAAGAACTATTACGGTTTCTATATTGTCCCTGTAGGTAAAAGGTACTAAAAACATAGGCAGTATTTAGAAATTGACGGGTATTGTATCGTATGTGCCTAAATAATTGTAGCTACTAGTTGTATATCACCTAATGCCTATGTTTGATTTGATAGGTATAAATCGAAAAGCCTACATGTGGTATATTACAATCACAAAGAGCATCCGTGTGGATATTTCAGATAAATAGTATTATAACCGTCGTTTGGCTCAATTCTTTTGATTTCTTCCTTAGTCGCAATAAGACTACCTATGTATAGAGTGTGTATTCTATATACACAAAAAGAGCCACACGGTGCGGTGAGAGCATCAGAAATAAGAAAATAGAACTGCTTTCAATGTGAGAAAAAACGATGGTAATCTATGACCCGTAAAATAACAAGAGGAACAAGCAAAGAAGAGAAAATAAAGAGAAAGCAGTCGACATGAAACATTTCCAGTCCATTCTGCTGTTTTTAATGTTCACTTTCGGTTTCTTCTTTTTCTTCTTATGTCACTGCTATTACTACTACTACAAAGACGATAGAAACAACCACTATTGATACTTGTAAAACACACACAGTATCCAGCTACATTTTCTCAGCTTGGTTTACTTTTCCTATGTAGCTTTCCTATAGCACTTCTATACACGACGTAAATTTTCAATTGTTTTTTCCCTGAAATTAAATGAGCTGGCAGAATGAAGTACTTCTATACAAAGAGTATTTTAGCATTTTGAAACTTTCAATTTATAGAAAGAAACACTACCAGCTTTCACACAATCTTTATAATCAACAGCCAATACATGTATGTATACACTAGCAATACAACACATTACTGTTAACATCCATTATAACACGAATGACAGCTAAGAAAAATAAATAACCATGTGTACCTATGCATGCTACACAAAGTGCATTCTAACTGCGTAATAGCAGTTAATGTTCTTATTTAGACTCTGTTCATTACATGGAGAACACATAAAAACAAACAGTGGAAATCCCCAGAAAATCAAACTTGAGTGTATTAAACTTAGGTATAGTTAATACGCTCAATAGTGTGCTTTAAAAACGATTTTTGGAATTTCTGTAATACATTAAATACAGCTAAAGCAATGCTAGAAGTATATAGGTATGTTGTAAGTGTATGTTCAAAGTAATGAAGCCCGCAGACTGAGCAAACAAAGTTTGGCCGAATTGCATATACCTACGTATTCCTATACTACCAGTTTAGATTTCAATACTGTTGCACTAGGTACAAAAATGATATGACTCCATTCCAGGAGTACTGTGGGTAATGAAAGAATATTGCTCTCCTTTATTTTATTTTATTACTAGAGTCAGTTAGTAACTCAGTCGATGATCGAACGATACGATGATCATGTAATAAGTAAGGAAGGAAAGCTCATGAGGGTATGAGATAACTGCGAATAACTTTCCCTTTAATCTTTCCTTCCTTCAACTAACTCACGGCTTCCACTACTTAGTAGTGCAGATAGTCCTGAAAAATTAATAAATTCATTATATTGCTTTTATCGCTTCATACCAATATACGCAATTTCAACACAATTTTTATCGATGAATCCGTTACTCAGCGAGAGAGTCCAAATATGTTTGATAAATGCATGCTTAAAAAGTTTTGGATAGTTACAGCTATGCCTGGAGAATAGTACATTATGAAAAATATGAATGATTAAAAATGTGTCCTATATTCTGTATTTTATCTGATGCGTATATTTGAGTTTTCATTACTTTTCAATTACAAGCAATACTTATTAGTGTTGTATATTTGAAGATTATGGTTAGATATATTTTAAATTATTTGCTATGCTCCATGTTCATGAAAGTGTATTGTGTAAGTAATAAAAGCTGCTTTTATATGTCTGTATTCAGTCGATTGGATTTTTGTTTGTTCAAAGGGAAAGACTCATCGATCTGAACAGAATAATCTGATAAATTAGTCTTCATTAGTTGGAAAGCGATGCTTCGGCTAGAAAAAGCCTTCCGATAGAAACCGAAAGGCATTTTGGAGATTAGATTTGTTTTCACCTCGAATTCCCATGATATTACTACATTAGCGTTTCTTTAATGTTTTAATCATTCTACCCTAAGTGTTTCTTTAGGATTAGAAGCCAGGCTTGTTTAATACTGCACACTACTCTACAAAATCATTTTATTTTTATTTCATATGGAAGTATCAGAATGACATTAATAAAAAAATGTGGCTTCTTATAATATTGCTACCAATAATATATGAGTAGGTTTATTGTACCATTCCAAAATTATTCCGTAAATTTGTTCTTTGGTAATTGTGTGAATGAATATATTATAATACAGGAATGATGATCTGCCCAAGATGTACCTAACTAGCGAGTCTAATTAAATACTCTTGAAAAATATTTTTGCTTTAGCAATTCGCATACACTACACTAGATTGTCAAGTTTTGTGTTTCAAACAGACATGGGTAAATAAATATTCAATGTGTTCTTTTAAAAGAATCCTTTTTTAAGCACAGAGTAAGCGAATTGTAAAGTGAGGAGCTTAGTAGACTCTGTATGTCGATTTAGTATTAATTACTGCTAATGAATGAGATAGTCATACGATGGACTGTAAAGCTGAAGTACATGCACTCGCGTATCTCCAACAAACATGTCTATGCATCACACATAATAAAATGTTCACCACTTTACCTATCAGAACCTCAATTATCAATCTGCTTTAGTTCTAGATTTCAAAGCGAGTACATCTACAGATTCAATATAAGCATTTGTGAGTGGCTTTACTAAATTCGAATGTAAATCCGAATACCTACCTAATAAATACCAGCTATTCAGTGAATTTGTGAACCATGGAAAATTCATCTTCATTTGTACTTCAGTAAATTCACAAACAGATGTTCCGGAAAGCACACGGAAACTATTCGCGGTTATATTGTAATTACTTTTCAGTTCATTTGCATTTAAAGAATGCAATTGCTCATCTATGGAAATCATTTCCTGTGAGGTTTTGAGTTTATAATGTTTGACAAATTGCTAATCGTTGATTCAGGGCAAGCTCGAATTTATTATGTAAAGTGTTGGATACTAAAGGCAACTTTTCCACAGTTGTCAGTCTGTGGAAGCGAGTGCAAATTAAAATTGTGTGATTTTCTGTTCCCGATAAAGTTAAATAACTGTAGAATAGTGGGAATTGGACGAGTAGCATATTTTCGACCACAACGGGTTACAATATGGAAATGAATTCGTAATAGTAATGTGAAAAGCTACTACTTATTCAAATATTTTACTAGGTATTAATAACTTAAGTACTGATAGAGTATAGGACGATGACAGGAGTCGGAATAGAAAATTGACGGGTGTATAGTGTATAGCTAGTAGTACAAATTGAAACAGCACCCCATACACCACACACCAAATGCATTTACTTATGCTACCAGTGAGCATTGTCGAGTCAGCGGCATTAACAGAAGTTTCCTGGTTTGCATGTGGAATGCCTCTGGCTGGTTGGATGGTAACGAACATCACGTCCGTTTTTATTACCCTACATTATACAGTTGTACATAGAGAACACACACAATCATTTCATCTCTCCGCTCGCTCTTGTGTCCACTGCACTGCACAACCCAATACGAAATCTGTGTGAATTGAAAAACCACATTGTGGATTTCCGTGTTTCTCATTTCCTGACTCATCATTTATTGTCTAGATTAGTGCACAAGTTTTCACGCATATTTACTAATCACGAATTCATATTTATGGGCTGGAACCCTGTGTCACTGCTTGACGTGAATTTCTATTAAATAGTTTCTCCCTTTGAATTTGCCTGTTACGTTTTCCGAATGAATGCAATGCATAGGAACCTTTCTAACACTGAAATACTTCAGAATAAAATATACATAGCACTGTTAATATTATTGTAGCTGTACTTAGTAGTATTGTCCAGCCTTTACAAAATTAGAAATTCATTGCAAACCATTTTCAATTAAAATTGTGGTCTATAGGTTGATGTAGCTACATGCATACATCCATAGATACATACATAGCACATAGTAGATAAAATGAAACGATGACAGCTTTTAAATACCTATACAAAGTACCTACATTATAAAGGGAGGTGTATTAAAACAGCTTTAATGTTAAGTTAGAGAGCTTATTCTCCCATTTATAGTAGTTAGGATGTAGTTATCAAGCTTAGAGTCGTTATTACGTTATGTATAGGTACATGATACTAGCAAACGCCAATACGCTGGGTATTACTATATACGACAATATTATACATTTACTAACCAAGAGTATCGCATACAGCAGATCACTAAGCTCCGTAGTAAACCCACGCAAATTAAAAATTCCCTTAGAGAAATTAAAGAAGAATTCGCAACAAGCTATGCTATGCATACACCATTTACATCAACTATGGCCTATGCATTAATTAAGTGCTCTCATTTTCAAATGCAAAAAACCAATTACCTACAGATATTGCATGTAACCAATTACCAGTGATCCTGTAATACTTTTCAGCGAAAGGCTAGTTGTTAGTTAATAATAAGCGGGTTACCTTCTAAAACCAGAGTATTACAAAATAGAGTAAAAACTGAAGAAAGCCTGTGATGATAAAAAATAATCCTTTAAGTACCAACATGTTACTTTTGCTATCATTTAGAACGTTATAATACCTAGGCCAATTACATACATAGTACAGCTTTGTTAAATGAAGAGGTACCAAAAGGTAACTAGGTAGGTATTCACCCAACCAACCCACATACCCCATGCTAATTCATTAAGCAGCTGAATCTTTGTAAAAGGATCAAAGCCCAATAGTTCCATTCAGTCTAGGTATTCATTTAGTTCTACAAAAATGCAAAAACTTTCCAGCTTAATATCACTTAGTGTTAACTAGTCATTTTCATTTGTAATGAATAAGAAAAAAAGATGTTATTTGTACAAAAACATTTTTCATCATTTTTCGACTGATTAAAAATATTTTTTCAAAGGTTGAGTTGAGTCTAATAAAAGAAAGTTCGTTTGTATTTTGTATGTAAAATGTACTCTATATGCATACTATTTGGCTGACTAATGAAAAAGTTGTACTTCAAGATAATATTTAGCCAAAAGGTTGGTTTTGGGGAACAAGAAAGTAGTAAAGGACGTTCACGAAGAAGAAGAAGCATGTTATTAGCACGGAACCTTTCTTTCTTTCTAAGTTGACTGAGCTGTGTCGTTTTCGTATGACAGGGATTTGCATAAAAAGTTTGATATAGCTAAGCGCTACAATAGAAGGACATGGCAAAGTGTCTGTCGGCACGGGAAAACAAGAAAGAGAATAAGTGATAGTGAGGCTGATTGTGAGTCTACGGTTCATCGTATATTTAGTAATTTGCCTAAGGACTGTGTGAGTGGTAGGTATTTTAATATCTGCCATCTACACCTACCAGACCACTATTATCTGTCAGACAGACAGACGGAAGATACATTCATAAACCAAAATACTGTAGTTACATCACCAAACTTACAAAGGATATTGCAAGCCCGTCTCATACGAAAATATATCAAGATATCACTATCACAGAGAAAGAGAGAACAGAAGAATTAGGCGTCATGTGTCTCTCCTCAGGCTTTAATTTAGTTCTATTTTAGCTGTGCTGTATATAGTGGTGTAATATCTACCTACAATTCTGTCATAATGTGTGTAAAATATATACTGGCTCTACACATTTCAGTTCAGGCACTACGAGTACTACCTAAATGCAGACATTTTATTTATACACATAATGGTAAGTAGGAGAGAAGAAGCGTTTGTTCAATTTGTCTTTATGAATTGAGGAAACGTATATGGTAAACTCTGCGGGTATGCTGTTGCCTTTCCTCCGGACCTGTTAAGCTTAATAGTCATAACGTTAGAGGCAGTGTAGCATAATTGGCTCGAAAAGAAGGCAAAATTAATTTGCAAGTTGTATTTATATAAGGAAATAGACTGTGACTGATTCTGAGACGTCTTCTACAGCTCTATACTACTCAGCATTATCCATACACTAATGGATATAGCAACATTGTGATGGCACAGCATAGTGGAAACACTGTCTCTTTTCTGTTGTTCAGTGTCTGCAATCTTATATTACCTAGACTTTTGTCACATAATACCTTTAACGGTGATGGTGCCATCACTACTACTTATTGCTACTTGTATAATATTCCACATTCTACTGTGACTTTACTCTACTACATAGTACGGGATAAGAATAACACTGTGTTCCAATATCCCTTTTGACGAGACGAGGAATATTAGACTGTGTGGTTCTCGTATAGTGGAAAAGCTACAGTGGTACAATTACAATAGGTCTGTAGTGTACAAAAGTAGTGTCTGTTGGGTTCTTATTCTTTATTGTGAAAACTGGAGGAGGATATGAGGGTGAGTAGAAAAGACTTGATGTGTGTATACATTTAGTTTATATACTTGTACTAATGTATATAGTAGGTAACTATGTATGTATGTATTTCGGTAGAGAAATGAGCTTCTGCTTTTTCACTTGCGAAAGGAAAAGTCTTTTCATTTGCCTCGGTTGCTTGCCTTTCCTTCAGTTTTGCTCCCAACCTGCCCTTCTTCCTTTGTCAAAGGAGTACAATGGCAAAGAAGAAAAGTGCGAATTTTAGTACCAGGAGAAACTAAAGACCAGTCGGGACAATCCAAAGTAGTCAAGAAAATGAAAAAATCCCAGGGAATGCTGAAACTAAAAGAAAGTGAGAAAGCAACAGAACAAGTCGGAGAACATTCATTTTCTTTCACACAAAAGAAAAAGAAAATGTTAAGGAAATTCTTTCAAAATAATTAAGTTAACCTTTGGCGGAAGAAATTAGACTTAGCAACCGAACTGACTGAACACACGCAATTGAATAGAACTGATTGTCCAACCAAAGTCTCCAACAAAGTCTACATGCTACTAAGTAAAAGTATACCTAACCAGACGAATAACCACTACTGGGGCTAATTGTGCAAAGTACTAAAAAAACTACGTTGTACCCCTGATGCTTATTAGACCATGTGCTAATGCATCTAATTTAGCGGACTGTATTTTTTTTTAATTAGTACAACTTTCATTTCTTCGACACGTGAATAGTTTTCAGAATTACTTGTGCGCATTTCCCTTGAAAAGCATTTTTGTTATTCCCAAAGCTCACATCCGTGAAATTATTACTGATAGTAATAGTAAGTACATACTATAAAGGTAAAAGGCAATTCAAACTTTCTTCGTCATTCACAGTTTATTAGAGTCATGTAGTGGTGATGATATACAGGAAAAACTACGAATACCAAACCCAGTATCTAGTACCTAGTGTATTATTGACTGCTGCTGAAAAACTCATTCAGAGAGAAACCGTATAAATACTAGTGCACATAGTTCAAGTAGAAAGTTACAATGTGATGTGATCACTCAGCATTTTACTATGTGGTGCAGTTCAACGGGTCTTTCTTTGGGGGTCATATTTTAAATCAAATATATCTACTTCAGATCATATTATCAGTAAAGGTACTCCGCTTCAACCTTATAAAATAACTATAGACTGCTCACAGACTCACAGATCATATACTGGTTCAAAATATGATGTACTACAGTACTACAGTATGTAGTATGTTAACACTACGACAATAAATTTTCTATAAAAATGAATGAAGTAAAACTACAGTGTTCAAGTACTATAATAATATATAGGAGTCGGGTACAGTCCAGTTCTGTCTATCTTGAAGTTTAGAACTTCATAGTTACTTATTCCCTAACGAAAAGACTGGACTTCGACTGGTGGACTGGAATGGACTTTAGAGAGTCTGACTGTAAGGAAAGAAAAAGTACAGGAGTGGAACTGTGGCTGGAGCTACCACGTATTTCTTTTTCTTTTTTCTATAGACTTGTGAGTGTGAGTTGTGCTATATCATCTTGCATCTGTCCTTCCATGTGATTCAGTGATTTCCATGTCTAGTGTGCAGCAGTAGCACAAAGTAGGAATGAATTCGAGTTTTATAGAACATAGTCAAGTGAAGAAGTATTATATGGAATAAGTGGATTTCCGCCTTTTACTACCTCACCACCTACAACCTACAATGCATAGTAGTAGCTAACTGAAGAGTAATACTACAGTGGAGTATGTATTGTTTGATAACCACAAATAGAACCGCCATAGCGTGGAAACGCTTTTCTTCAACTTCTGAACTGATAGAGTGGGTGAAAGTGGAACTGGAAGCAACCTGACATTATTTAAGGAAGGAAATCGGTTGGAAATACTTGCACTAAACTTTTCTATATCAAAATACTTTAGACATGGCAGAGCAGAGCGTGCTCCAAGGAAAAACTGATGAAGATATCCCTGTCTTGCAGTTCTTTTCTACGCTCCTTTAGAAACTGGGCTAGAGATGCCCGTTTTCTGATTCGACTTTCATTTTCTACATTTTCACACTTATCAAGTCTTTTACAATCATTGATTGCGTAGTTAACTCTCTAAAGATTGAAATAAACCGGTGTAACAGACGTACCTAAGGAACCATTGTATCAAACGGCAATGTATGTACATGGATGGTACTTAATCAATCTTTCAGGTTGTTGGAATTGAAAGTTAGGCATGGTAGGTGTATTATAGCGTCAGAACAATCATCATTGTTAAAATACTTAAAGTCGAACATAGGCATTGTACTAGTCAAAAGAAGCATTGCAGTCAAAACCCAACCATGCGAATACAATGAAAAATTGTTAATTGCCTGAATTAAACTGCGACATTGCACCCCTAAAGTACGTGTAGGGCAAGTTTGAAGTTTTTATCTCAGCACAGTTCTTGTGCAATCGTGCATACAGACAGACGGATAGACGTCCAGTCATTTATATAAACCATTTTGAGATCGTTAATAATAAACGAAGGGAATTGTGTCTGACGTTTCCCTGTTATCACCATGTGTAGGTATATTTATAGAGTGAAATCCTTCGTGCACAAAATAGTACAATTCTAAAGATGGCCATAAAACATCAGGACCACGACATATGGTTGAACTATGATCAATATCCGATCTGAAAGTATCAGTAACAAGGCCAGTTTTTGGGACACAAATTAGCCCATACCATACACATTTATTACTTTCAAAATTTAATTCGAAAAAGAATTGGTTAGATTTAGAATGAGGATTACTGATAAAATGCTTGGTTTGGTCTTTGAACCGGATTTAGAATGTTATGCTTTTCTGCACTTTTAGAAAGTCAACGCAAGAAGCCCTGTGTAACAAAGCTCGTAGTCAGCAAGAATTTCTGGTCATAATGAATACTTTTCCTATCTGTATTGTAGCGTTTAATATCACGATAGTGTGTGCTATCCATTTATCCACTTGATTTGACCGGTCGATGGAAGCAACTTGCTCTAAGATAGGTATATAAATGTTCTATGTAGTATAATACTGCTACACTACAAGTGCTACACAAAAGAGAGAAATTGAGTTCACTTCATCTTTCGTCTTCTTCTACACTAATCTCACGACAATAAATCTTTCCTTGCCAAAGATTACGTACCTATTATTACGAGAAGTCAAAAATGCTTTTTGTTCACAGCAAAAGCACACCAAATAGGAAAGTGTGGCTCATGAGATGCCCATACCTACCTAAATACGTGTGGTTTGGCTAGTATGTATACAGTTAATACAGCTGTATAGGTATACCCGTTTCTAATACACTGATTAATACATTGTAAACGTGCACACACATACTTACATACAGTTCTAGAACATAGTTGAACATTGGACCACGAAGACGCATTTTCTATATGAATGAGTCGATTGTGGCTTGGCTAGATTTCACTTGGCTGAGCTTTAGCAATTGGCTTCCAGCTAAAACGGTTCATAACACCGGAAACAATCTTTTCATCTAGCGATTCCTTTGAGGAAATTTATAAAGTAAATAGCCGACAACCAAAAAATCACGTAGAAACACATTTCTGTAAAAACTACTACTATAACAAGAAATTATTTACTTCTTCATGTGCTTCCACTTTGCTGCACAAAAGATGAAGCATGCCAAAGCTAAGAGAAGGTTTGTATGAGATTATATAGGCACCTTGCCTTGTATACGTTGAATGTACAGCGAAACATTAATATCAACACAGGCAAACACCACCACCTGCAGACGTGCACCACTGAGGTATATTTATACTGCACCATTATCATTATCTGCAGATAATTTTCTTTAATAGTATCCTCCGAGGACACAGTGTTTACAAAATCGGCTAGATAAAGTAAATTCGCAGACTACACAATGTTTATGTACAAAACGTTCTCATCATTTGCTCGTTGTAAACAATTAGGTAGCTACTCCCCGCTATCACATTTCCCATTCATATCTACCTTCTTCTACACACATACCAACACAAATGCAACTTGAGACAAATTATTAATAGTTCTACCATAGGCTAGAGCCTTTTGATGTGTCTCAGCGAAATCAAGGTTCTCTATGGTTCTCTTATTAATAAATTATGTGTAAAACACTATGAAGTACACACGAATTTTAAGATTACTTACTCAGAAGTGATCTTCATTACAATTTAATTCAAATTATTTATGTACAGTGAAATACCCAAATATATGAAGCATGAAACTCCGTGCTTTACAAAGGCTAACATTTTCATTTCAATTTCCAAGTAAATATGCAGATTTTGAAATGGGAATGCTTTTACACTACGTTTAAAAGAGTCACCTAAAAGTCAGTTCAGTATGACTAGCAATTTACATATGTATGCACACATAATGTGTAATATTAATGGCTACGACTTTTGTTTTAGAACTTTACATGCACACTTGAACAATAGTTAGTATTTAGTATACGGTTAATATTCGCTGAATTTATGTTTTACACTAAAGTGAATCTACATTACTGTACACAGCAAAGTACGATATGCACGATATAACATGCATTCTTAGTAGAAGCATTTAAATCCATGAATCAAGTACTGTGCTCTAAACCCATTTTCATAAATACAACGTTTAATACACCTCCCTCTTAGTGTTCCAGTATTTTCTTTGGCTCTGGCTCTCGAGACTATCTTGTCTCGGGTTAAAAGCCTAAGAGGAGTATGAGAAGCTAAGTGAATATAAGGTCGCAATGGTCGTACCACTTCTTCTGGTTTCATTGTCAGCACCCAGCTCTTTATATTAGATCAGCATCAGTGTGAAAGCCCAAAAGCAAGCTGCCTACACATACACAGAGTGAGAGAGGAATGAGTCAAGGCAGCAATGTGAAGGAAATGTCCTTCCTTGAAGACCGAAGACTGAAGAGTCTCAGTGAAAGCAAGGAAGTTTATGTGTAGAAACGTCTCTGAGCCAAGTTCTTTGAACGAAATGAAGTTTCTGAGCAAAAGAAGACCATAACTGAGTCTGGTAGCAAATGTAAGTATTATGAAGAGGTTGCTCCTCCAAAGATACTTCGTTCTTCATGTATACTAATGGTACTGCTCCGACTACACTATCTGTCACATAAACGAGTATCTATAGGTCACTGCGTATACAAACATTTAGGTCTTATATTACATAATATAACACATACAATATTATAGCCAAACATAGACATACTATTTGTAGAAAAACCTTTTACACACATTTTAGACAGCAGACGGAGAGGCGACTACTACATACTACCCGGTTTTAGTTCGTTTGTCATGTCTCTCAGTCCAACATCCAAACTGACTAGGAGCTACATACAAAAACGGAGGAAGGAGACAAGAAGATTGTGTGTACGCGGAGGGAAGCGAAACAAAAATAGAAAAAAAGAAAACTAGGAGTACATGATTGTGTGTGGTGTACTCTTATGTACATGTACAAATGCATGTATGTATGTGTACTACATACATACGTATAGTAATAAGTATGTAGTATGTACATTGTGATAATATTAAATGGATATACTAGTGAGACATGTTAGAGCAATATAAATGGAATACATTCATAAAACTCAAGTAAAGTCATAGATGAGCTGAGCATTACAAAGGCAACGTAACTCCCATAGTCAGTTACATTGGATGGAGTGCGAGAGGAGTGAATTGCATTTTACTGTACAGTACTTATTTTACTCACCTTTCTTTACTTTTATGATACGTTTTATAGTCTGGTGTAAGTAAAGTCAAAATAAGGAGCATCAAAGCTACCGCTACACAAAAAATGAGAGTAAAATGTATGTGACACTAAGAGTTTTGCCAGACGGACACTGAAACGGACTTTAAATCTAAACCTTAATGATGAGACATTCTCAGCATTTTCCCAGACTTTTTCACGCTAGACTTTTAAAGAAGCGACTATGGTATACAATATAGGTACAATAATAATAAAACGATATCGAGTATATAAACCTAATACAGTACTACGGGTAAGAGAAAGCAGAGATTGTCATTTTTTCTACCCGACAGTTTTACGGGTATCTTTTAAAACTTATAGTATTTTGTATTTTCTTGAAGGCACCTCCGGAAAATGTGTCTAAACAAAATTGAGTTGATAAAAATTGGTACAGCGGTCTAAAGTCTAAAATCCATGTAACCCAATTACGTCTGTAGATACGTATACAACATCTAAGAATAAATCACATCTAAAGACTAAAAAGTTTTCACAAACTATGTGATTTTAAGTGCGTATTGTAATTTCATTAACCAATAATGTCTCTGTTAGTTTATCCTATGGTTTAATATCTTGTGTAAAGCATTGTGCGGAAGAAAAAACATTTATAGTATGCACCATATAATTTGTTAATGCTGAATAGGCATTCTCTTAAAATATACAAAGTTATGGTAGTAGTAGAAGAATTATGCGTTTGTCGAGAAAAAGACAATGCCAACAAAAAGAAAGAAACTGGCACACGTATTTAATATCTGTATTATAAAAGATGAGATGCAAAGCATGTCCTCAGTCATGGCTTCCCTAACTCTAACGTAATTCAAAATCTGCTTGCGTGTACTATTGTCATACAGAAACATAGACACTTTGTAATAGGCTTTACCATATCTGGATCTATTTCTATCTCGGAAGAAAAAAACAAGACAATTTGATCCAAGAAATGCTGAACCAGCGTATGACTCTTTGCGACATGAAATAGTGACACTATATTTCTAAAGAAACGTCCCTCATCCCAGAGTTGTAAACTAAACTCATTTTCAGCTCGTGCCAAAAAAACACAAGAACAATCATGAAGCACTAATAAATATATGAATGTATAGCCAAGCCAGAGTCTCAAATAAATGTATAATACCTCCTTGTGAATAGACTACAAGAAAGTAGACGTAGTAAGTTACAAAAGCCGTATAACACTCATTTTGCGACAAGGAGCAAAAAGTTATTAACAAAATCATAGAGGAATCTAAGAGAATAAAAGAAAAAAGGAAATGGAGAAGGCTTCCGATTTAAATTTCTACAAAGAACATCCTTCCTTTACTACGTACTCGTTCGTGTTTCCCCAACAAAAGAAGAATCAGCACGAAATAAGTCTACAGGCTACATTTATTGTGCTCGTTATAATGCTGTATTGTGAACACCACTCTATCTATCTCACAATTCTCACACACCAATATCTCCAGAACTATACACCACAATTTTTATTGGTAGGGTGGATCTTCACTCATTCGTCTCACCACACTACTGTGTGAATAATGTAGTCATGAAAAAATCTAGCGCATATTGATATTAGGTACCTAGTACCTAAGTACCTACCATGATACCTAATCTATACAATCCTAATCTCACTATTATATTCTCCGATTTTTTGTGCACTGCCGACTGCCACACACAACCAACAACGACAATAAGCAACAGCTACTGGGAAACGGGATTCAATTTCAATATCTTAAATTCATAACCCACATATCCCAAATTCGTTTCATGCCTTCGAGTTCAACTTGCAACGTTCTGAAAGAAGGGCGATGATCGGGAACTGGCTGGATGCTCATAGAAGTACAAAGAGTGGTGCATCGTATGACTCATGACTATGACCTATTTCCATAATATAGCAGTTTGTCATTTTCGAAATATAATAGGCAAAAAGAGAAGCTTAACTTTCTCAGTATTCTTTGTAGTTGGTTTTTCAAGATGTGCACATGCTGCAGCTTCTTTCATACACTTCACATTCAAAATTCAATCCGGATTGCTAATATTCCTTATTTCCGAGGTCGGTGGAGTTTGGAGTATTCTCTTGCATAGTACATACCTAGTTGAGGGAGAAGAGGACGAATGGGGAATCCTCTCCAAGATTTGCAACTTGGACTGTCATGAATCCTTATTATTTTTTATGTGCTATACGTAATCTATCTGTAGCCTTACTATTTAACATAAGTGTGGATCCTACATTAACTTCACGCAATGAATGGGAAAAAATAAATCCGTAAAGTCTACCCATAAAGATGCAATGAAGTGCTGACACAGAATAATTTCACATTATACGGAATCACACTAACTGCGCTAATGTAATAACATACATGTATGATCTCACTTTATCATCCTTTTTATGACGATGATTCGAGTAATGTCCCTCGTATCACACCCATAAATAAACAGACCTAATGAACTTAGGCTTTGTGTAATCCAGAATGAAAGGCTTAATGAATATAATTTAAAAAGGTGATGCTAGTCTAAGTAATGGAGTTTCAGTGCAGTGCAGATAAACATTATATATGTAGATACTGTCAACATTTATAGTTTCATGTTACATAGCAATGTGTCTATGAATTACATACATGAAAAATTACACACACCTACCATAAATTAATCCAGGAGAATAACATGAAGAATGTTGTAGTTTGTGAGTCGTATTTCATTACTACCGTTAGTTAGTTAGTACATAGTTAAGGCTTCTATAGTATAGTTAAAGCCTTACCTTCTTGTACGTGAAGCTTGACAGTTTGCGCGATAAAACCTTACATTCTTTACCTAAGTATTTGTATAGTTTTTTATACTACACTTGTTTACTCTACAGCCATACCGTGTCATGCTTAGCCATGTAGCAGCAAGTAAAGCCATGGATGAACTCGGAAGACACGAAAGAATGTGTGGCTTCCTTTGGGTTAAACTTTAATTTGGCCTTTGCATTCACCAGGCGGTCTCTGTAACTAGTAGGTAACCAAGTTAGAACAAAATCTACATACATGCACTGTACAGTACACCAATAAGTACATATACAAACTACCACTCTAGTCCAATAAGCTCAGCTACAAATCAGAATTACAACTTATAAATTCAAAGAGAATTCATTATTTTAAAATTGAGTTCTTTTCAGTAACACAAACATTTTAACTTTATAAAATTCTATTAGCACAACTAAAAGTAAAAATAACCATAAAAAATAAATGATCATGTGTATATATGTTTTCAAATATTTGAACAAGGGGATGGATATTATGTAGCAATGTAATAATTTGCACTTCAATTTACGATTGTTGTCCAAAGGAATTTGACGGCTTAACTAGCAGTAATCAAGAGTCGAACATGATCATGCACTCTTCTTCGTAAGTCTTTGTTTTCACTTGGATGTTCAACCATTAACGCTTATTGGATTTACGAATGTTTTCTATCTTCCATATAAAATATATTTTAGTGGTACACACCACAAGCCACGCATGAAACCCTGTATGTATAATATTCGCGTGAGACATATCAATAATGCTGTAATGACACTAAGGATGGCTGTATAATTCATTTCATCAATTTTGATCCACCATGAAAGCAAATCGCGGTGTTGTTTAGTTATTCAGTTTACTACTACAGATACAACGTAGTATACATATGTCTCTTGTTGGAATGCATTTCGGCTTATTTAATTTCTAGAGAGAAACATTGTAGCACTGTACGTGGGTGTTTCAGTTGTGTGTTCTGAGCGACCAGATGATGAAACTTAAGTTCAACTTTATATCAGTCTCAAAAATTCCATAACACGAGTTCCTTCGGTGTAATGTGGATAGTAGAAACACACCATCCCGTACTTTCCCACAGCAGTGCCAGCATAATATAATGTCCCATACGCATACATTATATCAATACAGTATGAAAACTTTGATCAGATTAAAATGTTTGAAAGTCAGATTCAGATACTCAAAGTAGAACATATTATGGGGAAACTTATGTTGCACCAAAATAAGCATAAAAAATTAGAGAATTATATTTCCTATAATATAGTTTTGCAGTTTTTACAGTTAATACAGACTTAGACTTTTAATATTCAATGTTCAAGAACCATTCTAAACGCATATAACATGGAAAAATGCAAAAATATATGATATTCAGTCAATAATAATAACAATATGGGCTATCATCAATGTAAAAACAAAATATAGAAAACACGTTGGAAAAAACAGTCAATAAAACTGAATATTATACATACATTATTATTATACATGTATCATAAAGTACTTTTTAAAATGTAAGTTTTAAGCGTTCTTTTCAAGATATAACATGG
>JAQFYB010003620.1:0-18831 GCA_034694085.1 Pogonognathellus longicornis | reverse complement strand
CAGACAGACAGACAGACAGACAGACGGACGGACAGACAGACATAAAGGCTCTATAAGACCTCGTGAGGTCTAAAACCAGTTTATACAAGTCAGTTATTGTGTGGTTGAAATCAGGAAATGGCTGGATGTGTACTGTATATATTGAAATAAAAATAAAACTCATCTACGTTATATACGTAAGACTGCACTCTTCTGTGTGCTTGTTACTTACATCCACAGAAGAAGACGTCAAGACCAGATTTACTGTCACAATCATCTCAACTCTCTCTCTCGTTCCTTAATATTCCTTAGGACTCAACCCGCCACAGCATAGCCTAACATTCACATTCACAACTTCCTTCAGTTGACATCGAAGACTTAAGTTATAGATCAGCGCTTTGCTAGCCAAGCCAAAGTAAAGTTAAGGAAAGTCATATCGGCAAGTCAAAGTAGTCATCCTCATCGCAATATCTGTACTATTCTTCACAATATCACATCACAGCATAGCACCCGCCCCGTCAGTATTGATATTGTATCTCTCCACAAATAACTACCTATATAATACACCGAATGACATACACATACCAATCCCATTCGCCCGCCTAGTATGTATATACACAAAACTATGTGAGACTGCATGTACAAGTAATACAGTAGGTACTATAAGTAGGCATTTGAATTGTCGGATGTAGTCTCGGTTTTTTATGTATTGTAGTAGTAGTAGTAGTTTTGTGGACAGACCGTGGCAGAAGTACAGAAGGGTAGTTGTAACAGTTGTAACTGTAAGTGAAGTGGTTTGCTCTGACGCTTGTATATACTAAGCATAAGAATAAAAGTCGGGTAAATACATAGGGACACGAATACGATGGCTTTTTGTGTGTATGTATATGTGTATTGGAGGTTTAGTCTGTGTGTTCTCAAGTAAAAAGGCAATGCCTACCACAAAGTTAAAGAAAGTAAACCCATCCATGGTTGACTGTGGTTGAGTTGGTGTCTTTCTTTCTTTCAATTCTCAAGTCGAGTAAGCAGTGTGTTATGTAGCGAAACTGCAGTAGTGGTGGAAATAAAATGAAAAGTAAAATTGACGACGGACTCTACGGATGTATAGATGGATTATTACAGATAGGAAACCTTTAGCCTTTTCTCTAGCCAAGTCCAATAGTCTTTTGGAGGAGAAGAGTGGTGTATGTGTGTGTGGTGGCTGTCCCAATTGAAGATGTGGAGAATCCGGTCGGTGGTTTGGTTTGGTTTTATTTAGGTTCTGGGCTGGGATTAGCCATCGGGAATGATGACTCTCTTCTGCTGGCTGTTGTAGTATTTGTGGTAGTAAGCAAACTTACGTACTCCGAAATGTCTTTGTAGCCGTAACAAGAGTTTTCCAAGCTTTCTCTCAGATATGTTTTCAACTTTACGTGCGCAGTTATAATAAAAGTTACTTATATGCTGACTTGTCTTGAATATGGTTTTCTTTTATTATTTCTTATCGTTTTTCTCTTGCTCCATGTACTCACAGACTGGTGCTAGTTAGCTTTACACACACGTAGAACCAGTAGTAGTTACATACAAAATACTAAGCATAGTAATCTACAAACATTCATAAGAGTAGGCTAATAGTAATGCCATCACGTATGTATAACGCATACCTTATATGTATACAGACATTTCACAATTCCAGTCTTATGATGATGGTGCATTGCATTGCATCCGAATGCAATTTCAATTTCTAATAAAAACCTACATAATATTTGAGTAGGGTATGTACATTTCGGGCACTGCCCTATGTCCTGTCTTTTTTCCTCTAGGTACTTAAACAAACTAGTACAACAGTTCTATATATTAACGGCAGAAATAGATATGAGCTACCAAATTGCTTTTACCCCCGTTTCTTGATGACAGAATCTACATTTACATCTACGGAGTCGTAGCAAGATTTCATTTCACAGTGGAAGTTATTCCATTCTACGATATTCATTTCTTCTCTCTCCAAAATACACATCAAGCTGATGAATATAACTATACAACTTTGATGTATATACACTGAGCTTCTCAATCTCTTCCGTCTTCTTCCTACTCAGTGCGGGTGCTAGCAACGGGTATTATATATAATTATATATATAGTAGTCGTACTAAGCAAAACCAAAGACATAATATTGAGCCGTGAGTATGTAGGAGTATATGATATAACAGTACTAGAATCCTCTCACAATCAGTTCCATTCCATTGACAAAGGAAATCACGGATGCACTCTTGACAACTTTACTATGGACATGAAATGAAACCAATAACACATAAACAGATATGTCTGTCTGCGTTTTAACACTGTCTCTCACAGAACATTCCCAACTTTCTTTTTCTCTTCGTGCTTCCGGTTGAGTCGTATTGAATACGAAATTGGAAAGTAGTGGGAGAAGTATATAGCAATCTCTAAATAGACTTTCTTTTTAAGCATGTATGTATACCTTTATAGAACAAGCGTAATACTTGGAATTTTCGCCTTTTTACATAGGTATAAAAATGTTTGCAGCATTGACACAATAGTTTTTGATGTGTCTTTAAAATCCAAACTACAGATATGAATAAAATATTTTTCTGCCTAATTATTGATATACAAAGCATAGAATGAAGTATTAGACTGACATTAATCCTTAATTTTTGATGAAGGTACAAGCAAAGTGTTTGGTATTAGGTAAGTATTAATGGAATTGTAACTTAGTATTCCATACATGTCCCCAGAACTACAATGATTTTTTGTGGGAATTTATGAAGGTCTCTCTTAAAGATGATTGCTTACCACGGCTGGGGTCAGTTATTGCGATATGGATAAGAGATGTACCTAGTTATTTAACGTAGACATGAAAAAACTTTTCACGAAAGGACTAAGGAAGGAACACTACCCTTCAGTTTTGATTCATTTGCTCTATTTTTTCAGATTTAGTAGAAAGTAGGTGAAAGGAAGGAAAAGGCTTGACTTAATGGATTAATTCAGAGTAAGTGCTTGTTTGGGGCAACACACTGAATTTACTCCTGGAGATGGCATTCCAAACCCTCTTACTCTGCTTTGTTATACAAAATGTTTATTGTACGCGTATGGATTTATTAATGAAATAATATGATGAAGGCTGACCATCATACATTGTGCATACAAAATAATTCGAGATTTCATCATAATGCAGAAAATGCCATTGAGAAAAATGCATTTTTTACCGGAAAAGATGTTGCTGATCAACGTAACGGGGAGACAGAAGATAACAACGAGGAGATCAGCAAGTGCCAAGTTTACAATGAAGTAGTTGGTGGGTGTTCTCATTCTGGGAGAGCGAAACACCACCGCCACCACGAAGGAGTTTCCAACGATTCCAATGATAAAGACGAGACCGTAAGCCAAGCAGAAGAACAGACCAAGTCCCCAAGTCACACGGAGCTCATCTTCCGGCTGAATTTCATAGTTTGCAGTTCCAGTTTCGTTCTCCAATCCGAAATCCATCCAGTAGGGCTGCGTACTAGTCGGAGATGAAGATATCGAGGAGTTGAACAAAGGAAGATTCTCATTTGAGATTCCTCCTGAGGAAGATGAGAAAAGTCGCTGGAGATTGTTGCTGTTTGCAGTAGATGAGACGTTCCATCCCGGATCCCACAGATTCTCATTGATTTTTACATCTTCTTGCCAATGGGCATGTGAAACTGCAATGCTTCCAATATTGTCCATGATATCTGCTTCTAAAATAATAAATACATTTTTAACAACTTGAATTGTACCTGGTTATATTCAACCCTGCATTCTATACGATGATTCTTTTCAATAATTGTACTTGTGACGATTATTTTAAAGAGGATATTCTCTACCCCTTCCCCCGCATACAATTATAGACAAGGATATTAATTAAAAATATTGAATATGAATTGTAACATTGAACAAGGAAAACTTTAAAGCTTGATGTGCATCGGTTTTTTTTACATGTATGAAAAATGGAACGACTCCTTCAATATATTTCGCTAAAGTCCTTCCTGTTACTATAAATATACTATATATCAAAGGCCAACTTACTGCTTACAAAGAAACCACTTTTAGTTTTTAGTATGTACAGTTCCTGTAGAATATAATAGTACCCCATACTTTGTATTTTTACCATCATTTTACCCGAATTGATATTAACGCAGCGATAAGCTGTTGTTGGAAACGCTACTGATTTCGATAAGAATAAATAAGCAAACTTTACTCATTGACTGTAATGTTTTATTCAGCAATTCATTATCATCAATGAGACCCGAAGATATTTTTAGTTATGGGCTTTTCCTTAATAATATACCTATCTCATACTTAAACATGCAAGAAGCAGGAAACATTTAAAATCAACTTTCTAACTAAAGGAAATTGCGGTTGACAATCAAGGTTTCATGTGAATAAATCATAATATGTTTAAAATATTTGGTCATTTAAGCAGCATAAAACTGAGTAATAATGCTCTATTGTCAGTCACTACATCGAGCATCAAGTATCATCATATCATATTAAATATTTTTATTAATTTAATTATTACCTAAACAAACTTGTGTCTCTATTCAGAAATTCCGTGAAAAATGCATTTAATCATTTTCCATTTGGGCACATTTTCCATGTTGTTTGGAAGCAGTAGTTGTGCAGTAATAACACTATATGATGATGCACTATTCAACGGTTAGCCATTTCACTATACATTTATTTATCGTGAATGAAATCAACATTATTTATTTTGTACTGCAGATAATAATTAGCATGGTAAAATACGAGCAGTTATATTCTACTGTCATCTTTCCATACACGAGCTTAACCGATTTTAATCTCACATTGGATCTAATTTTTCAGGGTCTTACTTCCACATCAAGGTTAACGAAAATCATCGAGAATGTGAAAATCTACCCGAAAAATGGCAAAAAACAACTTCAAGTATCACCACAGGAGGGATATGCATTGATATGTATGCTGACATGAATTGTATGGGAGAAAACCATATTCGGTTATATCCTGGAAATCACTACCATAATTATTTACCCTATTGGGACTTTAATGATGAATTAGTGTCTCTACAAGCGTGCGATAAAGTAATCAACGACAGCAATCATGAACGTAAATACTAAATTTCTTTTACCATATCTACATAGATAAGTGGTTTACACTACAGTAACCTTGGGTGGTTTAGATAGATACAAGTGTGATGGATTAAGTGAAAGTAGTACTTTGATGATATACTTGTTTTTGAATAATAGGAGAGGGTGATACTTTATACATATACGATTCAAAAGGTACAAAGTAAATAAAAACTTGCAAATGTTTGTATGAATCTATTCAAACTGATATATAAAATCTGTAATAAAGAATGTTCTCAGCTCGTAAAATGTATTTTGATTTTCAGGACAGTTTCGACTTTTTAATGTACCGTCCTGTAAAAATGTGCCATCGTCTTGGAGAAACCGTATAACCAGAACCGACACTCAGAACAGGTGTTATAATTTCTATTCAGGGATAAATTGTACTGGGAGAAAACTCTCTCTAGACAGAACAGATCCCGGTCATGATGACTTTGGCAAATGGAATTTTGCAAATATTACATATTCTATTGATCCTTGTCCAAAGGAGAAGGAAATTTCTCTTCCAACTCTTACTGTTAGCCCTACTGAATTTACCCCACAAAAGGTCTCAACCACTACAGAACCAGCTGTAACTTCTAATTTGAGTAACGACAAGGTGATTCTAGTGTCTGTATCACTTGTGGTAATAATTCTTCTGCTGCTACTTATTGGAGGTATTGCCGTGTTTTTCATTTACTTCCGTAGAAGAACGGATCCTTCTGCGTTGGGGGCAATTCAATTGGAATATCTTAGTAAAAAATATTTAACTAATTTCATGCAAGGAAATCCTTCAGCTTTCGAACAAGTTCCCTTTGAAAGCACTGATGCAATCTACAGAGCTCAGAATATGCCTTATGATGTTGATACCTATGAGATTCCTCTAAAATATCTACACATAGGTGATTCCATATTATACTTCTTTAAGAATCCATTCTTCAAGATTTTGCAATAACCATTAAATTAATTAATTAATTACTATTTACTAAATAATAATGATATGGATATTTAATTTAGATTGGCAAAGCCCTTTGGGGACAGGAGAATATGGGACCGTTTCAAAGGCAAAAGTTACAAGTCCCAAATATCCTGAACCTTTAGAAGTAGCAGTGAAAACAGTGAAAGCTGGTGCTGACCCTGGTTATGTAAAAGCTCTTTTGGATGAGCTGAAAATTATGATGTATCTTCATGGAACCAATACAAATTACGTGAAACACCAGAATATAATCAATCTTATTGGAGCATGTACACAGAATTTAGCCAAGTGTATGCTCGTATTTGTATCGTTATTTTATTTCATCCTTAAGTTTCTCATTGAAATGAATGGCATAGAATGTTCTATTAAAATGTATTGTTTCTCATAGTGGAACCTTATATCGTCCTCGAGCTGTGTTCACAAGGATCCTTACTCAATTATTTGAGAAAACAAAGAAAAAATTTTGTCAACCTTGTTGTCGATGGCACATTGGCAAGTTCAGAGTAATCCCATTTACATTTACTAACATATTTTAAGACTGAATAAAACAACTGATATCTATATCATAATAGATTTGGATTCATTCATTCATTATCGATTGTAATGTTTGTGGAACTATTCATCAAATAATTTTTTGGGTCGCAGTAACACACACGAAAGGCAATCAATGTATCCATTGCAAGTCAGTACAAAGGATTTATTGAAGTGGTCTCTTGGCATTGCTGATGGCATGAAATTCCTATCCAGTAAGAAGGTAATTTTGATAGTAATTCTTTCTACCAAGGCAAATACCAAATTCAAATATGAAAACTCTTGAAAGGTAATTCATGGAGACCTTGCTGCCAGAAATGTCCTTCTGGATGATGATTTGAATCCAAAAATTACTGACTTTGGTTTATCGCGTCACCTATATCAGTATACCCAATATGTGAAAACGCAGCAGGTACAAAGTATAAAGAATTTTGGATTTCTTTATCTGTGCCATATTGTATGTTGTAGGCTTTAATATCATCTTCCTTGCTTTCCATAATAATTCATAGACACCTCTCCCTTGGCGCTGGTTGGCAATTGAATCTCTGCAAGATATGAGTTTCTCTACTAAGTCCGATGTGTGGGCATATGGAGTAACTTTATATGAAATATTTACACTGGGGGAAACACCGTATCCTGGAATTATGTTCAGTCCACAATTTCTGTCCAATCTCAAGGAAGGTTACAGAATGTCTATTCCCAAGTATGCACCTACTGTTTTGTAAGTATTCGCAGAAACCAAATGCATAATTCATAGCTCACTATACGTAGAATGCATCCAATTCTATTTTGCAATTGCACTTCATCCAAAGGTACACTCTCATGATGAAATGCTGGGAAGAAATGTCAGATGAGAGGCCATCATTTTCTGACATACGCCAAGAAATCTTTCATATTCTGCAAGAGTCAGCTCAGCAGGTAACTCACTCACAATTTGATGCATATAAATAAGGTGACAATCAAACATGCTTTGAATCACATGCATGCTTCATTTTCAGATTTATTACCTAACAGTGGATGAATGAACGGGCTCAGTGCAGTGGTTGAATAATCAAACTGTTGAATCATTGGTTTGTTGAGAAATTGTCATGTTGCAATAAACACATCATAAACATATTATTATTAAGAGTATACCTAGTACCTAATGCGGAAACGGAAGACACTACAACAGTACTGTATATGAAATAAGGAAAAGAAAAAGAAATCCACTGTTTAAAATGCTATGTATCTATATGTTACATTAAGAACCACAACTGCGTGTAATATTATATGGTCGTTATCGAGCATGTTATTTACCAGCTTTGTTTACCGTTGGTTTGTTACATACAAAATTAATAGCAAATCCCAACCGAACAAACAAAAGTCTGATAACGACGATTGTGAATACAACTAACATGCTCGTTATGTGGTTGAAATACAAGATAATGAAATAAACACATTTATTAGGTAATAATAGCGTCTTCCCATACCCTACGAGAACTCTTAATGGCAGGTCATAATGTTTTCGACAGATTTAGTCATTTTAATATTAAGTACATACCAAGTCACATTTAATACAGTTATCTCAAGATTAAGCACCTAATTCATAATTCATTTGGTTATATTGAAGTATCTTAGCTAACACTTTCTCGCTATCAGTGAAAATGAACGGTAAATGTGTTTATGTTTATACACACTTTCTACTACCAATAATTCTGTTATGTTACTCCCAAGTACGTTCTACAAACATAACCCTATACAGTAGCGTAAGATTGGGAGGTTAGTCTCATTAACTTCTCATTGAACAAATCATTCATCCAATTCTCATTGTGAAATTATTACTAAGACAAAATTTGAATGATACTTTCGTCTAATAAATTGATTTTGATGACCTTATTGAATCTCTTCAGGATCCAAGTTTGAAGTAGAAGTAGACGACAAGGATCACCAATGTGAAAATTTGAAAGAGGCTTGGCAAAAGAGAGTTTCTAGTATTGACATAAAAGGATTGTGCCTTGATTTGTATGCTGAAGTTAATTGCACAGGCACAAGAAAGATTCGATTGTATCCAGGAAATGACGAGTATCATAAAGATTTACGCGTCTGGGATTTCAACGATGAACTCACATCTTTGCAATCATGTGATAAAGTTATAAATAAGAAGAATTATGAAAGTAAGAAACTGAGATTCAATGAATTTTACTGTATGCGCAATGCAAAATATTCTAGTGTACTTAATGATTTAGATTTTTATTTTTTTACCCCTAAACAGGAGAAGGAGACACTGTAAAATTGTGGGATGCAGAAGGTAAAAATTTTGAGATCACAAAAATTACAGCCAACACCTTTAAAAGTATAACATTGCAATAAAAAAATTATGAAATAACGTTGATACACTTTTGTAGGAGGAAAACTATATATAAATGTTCCTTCATGTAAAAATTTACCAATATCTTGGAGTAATCGTACAACAAGTTCACAAACACATAAACGGTGCTACATATTCTTTTCCGAGTTAAATTGTACCGGAATCCAAATACGTATCGATAAGAAGACTGAACAACACAACTTCGGAAAATGGAACTTTTCACATCTTACGAACTCCATTAAGCCCTGTCAAAATCAGGATATGGATACCAACTATGGTAATGGGACATTTGAGCTAGATCCGACTGTATATGATTCGCCACTCACAGAAAATGAAGTAATTGATAACAAAAACGTACACGCAGGGTGGGGATATGAAATCGTGATTGGGATATCCGCATTTCTCGTTGGAGGCATAGTAATTGCGTTGTTCATGTACTATCGAAGAAGAAGGAATTCTTCATTAACCGTAGAAATGTCCTCGGGATATCTCAGTAAAAAATATATTGACAACTTCATACACGGAAACCCATCAGTTTTCGAAACAGTGAACAATGAAAATAACGACGCAATTTGCATCGCTGAAAACATGCCTTATGATGCTGCAACTTACGAAGTTCCATTAAAGTCCTTGGAAGTAGGTAAATACCCTAACTATTTTCCATGTGTTATTAAAGAATAAAATACACTGCATCTTTAATCACATAATTATAAAAGTGCAAATTAAATGTTAATTGTAGAATGGCAAACTCCTTTGGGATCCGGACAATATGGAAGAGTTTTAAAAGCAAAGGTTACTCATTCAAAGTTTCCGGAGTCTTTCTATGTCGCTGTTAAAACTGTGAAAGCGGGTGCAGATCCTGACTATGTGAAAGCTCTTTTAGGTGAATTGAAAATTATGATGTACCTTAATGGATCCAACACAGACTATTACAACCAAAAAGATCAAAGGAAACATATTGTCAATCTTATTGGAGCTTGTACACAAAATATTTCCCAACGTGAGTATATGATTGAATTCTCAAGTTCAATGCTTTGCTTGAAGTATACCTAGGTACCTTTAATCTACAGCACTTTCATTTAGTCACTTACATACTCGCTAGTATAGCAAATGTATGAGAAAACAAATTAATCTGTTACTTACTACTTTACAGTGGAACCGTATATTATTCTTGAATTATGTATTAACGGATCTTTGCTTAATTACTTGAGAAACCAGAGAGGGACATTTGTAAACCATGTTGGCCAAGATCAAGTTCAAAAAACGACAAAGTAAACAATTACTTTATGAGCTTCCCATTATAATTCATTACCCTACAACATCATTTTCAAACTCAATTAAATTCCTACTCTCCTCAAGAATAGGTCGTTTTAAAATATGTAGGTTCATAATACATTCCTTCATTAAAGTTAATTGAATTTCTGTCACATTTAACAGCTCACACTACAAAACTACAATAAATGGTTCTCCACCAATAACCACAGTTGATTTATTAAGATGGTCCATTGATATTGCCAATGGGATGGATTTCCTGTCTAGCAAAAAGGTTCCTAACCTCCTATTAAGCATTATTTTCAAGCAAATATGTATATACCTAGGTATACATTAATATTAGATCAAATAGCCCTTATTTCGTTATTTCATCAGATCAATCAAACCCAAGGCATGTATACTAATATCATTGTTATTAGTATTAGTTTACATACCCATGGTATACCCAATTAATTGTGATACTAATTAGATCTACATGCCTATGATATATAGGATCAAACCAATACAAAATTATCAAAATTTAATTATTCGCAGGTAATTCATGGAGATTTGGCTGCAAGAAACATTTTATTGGATGATCAACTGAACGCAAAAATCACCGATTTTGGTTTATCACGACAACTTTATCATTACACCCAGTATATAAAATCACAACAGGTAAACACTTTTAGTATACCTAACTATGCTAAAGGAAAAAGGAAGTATTATTTTAAATATTCAATTATTCTTTTCATTCATTCGAACACAATATTGTATAGGCACCTTTGCCTTGGCGTTGGATGGCAATTGAATCTTTGCAAGATATGAATTTCTCTACTAAGTCCGATGTTTGGTCATTTGCAATAACTTTGCATGAAATATTTACTCTTGGTGAAACACCTTATCTTGGTATTATGTTCGGTCCTGATTTTCTAACCAGTCTTAAAGATGGTTACAGAATGTCTACTCCTCAATATGCTCCATTAGAAATGTTTGTGAACATTAAAAATACTGTTAATTATGGACATTTTTTCATTTAACAAATCATATTTTTGGATAAGCTGATGCAATCTTGTGATATGGTAGATATAATCTCATGGAAAAATGCTGGGAAGAAAAGACAGGGGCGAGGCCATCATTTTGTGTACTAAAGGAGCATCTCTTCAACATTCTGGATGCGAAAGTTAATACTACTCCTGAATCCTGAACAGCCATTTGATGAAAAGTGTTTCCGATTTATTTTACATTCACTTTGATCTTTCTTTTTTCAGGTGTACATTACTCTGAGTTGAGAGAAAATCGGTTCATGAATGCACTATGTAATGTACATACATCTATACCAGCACTCAAGCACATAGCTGTAATGCTACTACTGCACATGGCACATATCAATTCATCGCTTTTTCAATTTCAAGTATGTAAGTAAGAAACGGTTGAGTTATATATACGCAATAATGGGATTCCATATAATTTCTGCATTCATGTGTTTTATGTCGTTTACTATGAATTTGCAATATTAGTTTGCGAAAGTTTATAAATACTTTGAAAATGGATTACTTGCTGTTTGTGTCAATGAATTTGTTTTAATAACCACATAAAACCTACCTACTACCTAGGTAGGTGGTAGATTTGAGTAGGTATACACGATTAACCACAGGATATGAATTTAACCGCATGAATGCAATCATAATTGCATGAGCAAGGAGTCCTTTAATTCCCCCTTAATAACTAGCATGAGCTCTTTCCCATACAGGTCCTACAGTCCTACTATTGAAGAACAACCATATTATATGCATTATTGCATCTTTGTCAATCACTGTAGGTACTGTAATAGCCATTTACACAATATGCCTAACTGTATGCATAAATATAGCATGTACACTATACTAAAACAAATATTGCAATAGACGATTGAATAATTACTATTTAAATCTTGTAGTGAAATACAGATAGGACGATGTACTTTCATTGTAAATAATATCAAGTTGCTTCTAAGAATTCAGTCACACAAGAAAAACAGTTCTAGGTATGTAAAGTTTGGTAAACACACGCAGTTCTTATTTCTTTTCCCCAAGTTGTATAATGAGCACAAAAGAAGCGTTAGTTTATTTACTGTTGTGCTAGAGTCTTCCATAAATATCTGCTGGACCAATGGAAAATAAACACCATATTTCAGCTGAGCACAATGTAATATACGGTCTAAATGGTTTAACATTGTTAATTTATTGATAAGACAGTATGGCAGAGACAGACAGGGCTTATTGGAGGCGAGAGTGTCACTCACATCACCACAACACTAACTGAAAGCGTAATGGGTTTTGTCGATTAGTACTTAAATAAAATGAAAACTGAATGGATCCCGGGAAGCAATATGCATGGAACACTAACCAAGATACAATAACATTTTCTGTAAAGCAATGCACATGCCTTTAAGCATGCGGTTAGTGCATACATCTACTTGAAGTGTGCATTGTGTGCTAATAACATAAGACACACAGAGTTCTTTGAGGAACGTTTGTTCATACTACTTTGGGTTAAGTGAATATAGTGGGAACAAATGGAGTTTGTTGGAGCGTAAGCTTCTAAAGTAAAGTACGGGGAGAGTGGAGTGTGTACAGATAGTTTAGAGTTTGTAGAGGAAGTACAGGAGTAAATGAGATAAAGTCTAATGTGTACGTATATTGTAAGAGGAGAGTGTAAAATAGCGTTGGGGCAAGGGGCGCTCAGCCATAAAATCCGATGATTTTCTCAAATGGACTTCTTTATGGAGAAACTCTTTAGCAGACTTACCACAAATGTTACTTTACAACATCTACTTACTAGGCTTTAGACTGGAACTGGGACGCTAACAATTTCTCCTGTACTGTTACTCAGCACTATGTTCCCTGGTTCAAGAGATTCCTTGCAAGTATTGATAGACGACTGCACTGGCATGGTAGAGTGCCTGGGCTCTGCTTTGGGCAGATTTAACACGACCTATCATAACAAAGTCGTACTGAAGACACTACTCTTGAAAACTGCAATCTTCGCATCCTGTCTACTTTCCCTATGATCCCTTAATGGAGTGCACAATCTACTTTAACAAGAAATCATTTTAGTCAATTTAATAGAGCTATTTGGCTCCATAAAGAAATATCTGGAGATGCCAGCCCAGGGGGAATGTTACACAAAGGATATACCTACTCTATTCACCCAGTTTTCTACACGTGTTAGATAGGTCCGGGTCGGAAATAATATATTTCAATGCCCACAACAGATAACAGTGCAAAGCATCGCATTACATTATTGTACTACATTCCATTAGCTTAAATTACATTTACTCATGAGTGAGTCTGCTTTGCAATATACTCAACAACTAGTCCACATTCTGTATCTTCTTTATTGTATCACATTTGTCAGTTCCATGTAGCATAAACTGATTTCTTATAAGTGCCACATTGCTATGTACACTGTGTAGAATAAAATGTCTTCCTTCAAAAACTATCCTAGGCTAAATGATCAACTTTTATTTTGAATGAAGATCGTTTCACGCAATAATGAATACTGTAATGCATGTTTTAACATGGGCTTATTCATTCTGCATAATAATATCCAGTTTTTGTGTTTTACCATCTGTCTGTACCTACTAATGTCTTTTAGTTGGGTGTGATCTCTTTTTATGTTCACCACGAAAATTGTCCTACATAGTACTAATGAAAAGTGAAATAACTAACAGTATTCGGTGCGTTCTGTACAAATGAGTGAAAATAATGAGCTTTACATGTGAAGAAAATGTATTTATAAATGTAAAGCGGTTTAAATGGAAGTGTTATGTAATTGGAGAATAAGGTCATACACACAATGCAGCATGGTTCTTGGTCATCTTGGTACAAAAAGGAGCTTATCAGAAATCAGTAGTAAGGTACTTTCTTTACGAAAAATAAATCTGCCAATTGTATCTGTACTACATTTTACTGATGCTGGCTGGATACAATGAGATTGTCTACATGTCTTTGGGATTTCTGAAGTAAATTTATTACACCTTGTCCATTAATTCATTCTGTCCTGTCTTGCTACATGGATAACGAATTCCAGTTTTTTACGGTTCAATAATATAATACGGAAAAACACTAAAATGGCAACATAAATGAAAGATGTCAAGTGCAAACACTAAATTAAAGTTTGTTGTATTCTCAAAAGTCAGCATGCCTTTATCAGTTCCATCCATTGAAATTTTTGCACCACAGCAGATATTTTTTATTAAATTCGAGATCCAAAAGTCAAAGTGTGTGAGCTGGAGAAAGTTAGCACTTCTTTTGTCGTACAAGCTCTTTAAACTTCAATTCAGAAAGGTATTTTGCCAAATCCTTGCAATTCTTTTCTCTCTTGGGTAAAAGTATATAGGCACCTACATATATGTTACGTATATTTAAACATCTTACATGTTATATTATGTATGTATGTACCTATATACCTACATACGCACCCGAAATACTTTTCTGTCTGAAAGCTCACAATCAAACGAAACGACTAGACTGACTAGCCCATTTTATATGGTTGTACGGTATGGAAGAGATATAGTACCTAGGTATATATTTTTGTTTAGACTTGTGTGTTTATGTTAACAGCGTAAACTACGAAATGTTACGTAGTAGGTACTTGGAGTTGTATATATAAAGAGTATTGCTGCTGATACGCATTTCTACACAATAATAAAACAATAAAACTTCAGTATGATGCTTTGATGCTGTGTTTGCTTGGAGTTGCCTATACTAAAAAGCTTATCTCGCAGTTTCACAACGAAACTACTTACTCGCATGCCATGGCAAAAGAACAAAAATACTCTTTGATATGAATGAATGCGAGTGAAAGAATAAAATGCGTATAGAAACTAAAGAATATGTAGGGCAGTTGAAGGGAAGAAATAGTAGCTCTCTTATTCCGCAATCACACAAAAAACACATACGTTACAAGTGAAGTGGCTTGCTTTGATTTCCTTGACGTTCCCTATCTCACCTACTTTCTAATTTCCTTTGCAAGAACCACACTTTCTTTATTTTCTTTGTACCTTCCACTTTCTCTGAGGCGACCACAAAAGAAATCCATGTTCTAAAAGCAAATTACTATTATTTAGTCATATGATAAAAAAGTAGGAGTGGGAGTTTGGGACACTTTCTTTGAACCGTTGACCTTTTTATATGAATTGACAGTTCTCTTGAATTACACTGTGAATAGTGGTGAGAATTGCATTAGTGGAAAATATAAAAGCTAGAAGTGTTCTGCCATTCTTGGAATTATTTTTGAAATTGGTTTGCTCAGCGATGTACAGAAGCCGCCTGAGGCAATTAAGTAGATAGCTGTCTAAAAATTGACATCATTTCTGTCCATGCTGTGTAAAATACAACGCTAGTACTTTTCCACGCCAAAACTCCCACAGAATATGCACTCCTACAAATAATTTATGTCTTATTGAGTTATGGCTCTCTCTACATTAGCCCGCTTACTGGTTTTAGTGGTTACTGATTTTATTTCTTTCGTGACAGAAGAAAAAATCCTGACAATAATGAAATAAAATTCATCTCCGGTTTGTAACTAACTGCATTATATACAATGTACAGTCCATACTCCTACAGTGAAGCACTAGATACTAAATAGGGAAGACACCAGTGTTATTACTCTGTCACACTGCACATTTAAGTACATGTCCAAACATAAATGTATATATCTAGAACAAATATAGCAAAAAGATGTCGTGATATGTTTTTCTTTAGTTTTATATAGTGCATTTGAGCGTGATATATTTGTTGAAGTGAAAAAATTGAAGCCTCCTGCAGACAGACAAGAACTCAGCAGGAATTCTTTCATAAATAAACTGCGGAATTAGAAACTGCAGCCCCTCACTAGTAAACTGCGGATACCATAATATACAACACACGGTAATGCAAATAACATCCTTTAACTCTTCGAAACACTGCATTGCTTTATTTTACTTGATGAGAAAATAGTGTGTAGTTAAACCAGGATTGCACACATAACGATAAAAAGAGACCATAGATTTTCAGTTGTGTGATTCTTGTTATTGCAATTGCACTTGTATACAAATAGTGTTGTGTTGTAGTTGTAGCTGAGTAGAGTGCATCGTATAAGGCAAAGGAAAAGGTTATATGAATGCTGTGTGATCCACATTGGAATTTTTTCTGAATGAAGCAAAACAAAACGCTAGGGCATCTCTCTGTTTCAAGACAAAAAAATCAAATAGAACTACCTAACACGAAATTCTGTGGTATGTCTTGGGATTTGCTGTCAAGAAGAATTGTCTTAGAAAGAGACTCCTAGTTTTGAGCACAGCATGAGGTAACAATGACAAGCGCATCCCTCCCACTCTGTCCATGTCCTGTCGTGTCCTTTCGACTCTTCTGAATCCACTAAACTACCCAGGAACGACATGCATGCACCATTTTGTTTGTCTTTTTCTATCGCATCTCATATGATCTTATCTCCCTTATCTCTATTGCAAATTCATACACGGAAAAGTCTTAAACGTCACACACACACACTTTTTTGCCAGCAATGGTGGTTGGAATGGAGTTTCTCGTATATAATCGTTATGTTAGAGTCATCATGGAGGCTTTGCAGATTGTTGGTAATATTATTATTACAGAGTTATATCTGTTATAGGTGGTAGTCAAACTACAGTAAACAAAATTAAATGTGCAATGCAGCGCAAGACAGGATTTTGTGTAGTTTGTGCTTATGTGAGTGTTCTTTAATAAAAACTTGTTTTGTGCAAAATAAAAGTAGTGAATCGTAGCATAATGTAACTGTAACTTTTGAATTGACTTGACTTGACTCTACCATGGGCTTCCTCCACTTAACTTAACTCAACTCCAGTTTGTGTTGTCGTTGTCTTTGTCTCGGAAACCATTTCCTACCTCAATAAATTCCTCCTTTAAGCAAACAGCAGCACATAACCATAAGAATGAGTTTTATCGATTCCATAACATTCTGCTGCAATTTTCTCCTCACTCGATAACGCGACATACCCTTTCCGTCCTTATCCTCTCTCACACATAAAAACTTGATGGCCTATTTTACAGTTAACCTGAACTAAGGTTAAGTCTTCGTCAAGTTGTTTGTCTACTACTGCTTATGTATTTCATTTCATCATTAATATTGCTTACAACCAGACTTGGGTAAGCCGAGACCTAACATTATCCCGTTTGGGATTAGGAACCATGCTCTTGATGTTATTAAAACAGATGCTCAAAGTTTTTAAGCGCTCATTTTTATTTCAATTCCAACATTGTATATTATACTCATGCAGGTCGTGAGCCAAATTTTGCTTAGTTGTTGTCTAGCCAGGTAGGGAGACACAACTTTTCGGATAAAATAAATGTCCATTTTTAGATGGGTGAATTTATGGGGCTTGAATCAGTTGATACCAAATGACAATAATATTTCCACCGAAATGTATACCTACTATAATTTACATCGATAAGCAATAATCAGAACAAATTAGTGCTCATGTCCATGCAAAATTACATTTGGGACTGGGACAATAAAACCTAGCCAAAGTATAAACAAATTGTACTTCTACAAAAATTATTAACCTTATTTATGGTAGGTCAGTTAGGAATGGAATTACTTAATTTGACAAAAGCATTCTTTGAATTCCATTTGCCTTGCCTTGTGGTAAAAGTTTGGACTGCCTTGTACAAGCAATTTATTTTTATTACACTACTAATACACAAGTATTCTAATGAAACTGCATGCGTAGGCAAAACAGGGGTGGTCAAGGAAGGTGTAATTTACTACGATTTCTCTAATTTATAGAAAGCAATTATGCAATTCCGTGAACATTGACTTTTATTGGCTGTTTATTTATTTCTTGTTGTAGGCAATTCCTGCAGTATTGGTTTATGTATAAGAGCAAGGATTGATATTTGTATGTATCTAATCCATATACATACTAAAAGGTTCAATGTTCATCATGGAAGGAGAAAGAAGGCATAAAATAAAATTGTATGTACAGCCAAAAGAGGAAAGTTTGCATATTTCTATGGCTGGAGAAAATAAACGCAGCTGCATGCAATACTGCGATAAATACTAACAGCCAAACTTTCCATATTTAATGCTGATACTGATAAAACTCGTGATATATTTTTTATAAAGAGTACAACGATTTTTCTACATAATTCTATGGAATATACAGCACAAGCGAAATGCATAACGCACGAATTACATATCTGTGTGCGACTGAGTATATTGAAATTTTATTCTACTAATTTAATATTTTTACATAATGTAGGTACCTAAACAAAGTTCACACCTTTGGTGTAATAGCCTTGTAATGTATACTAGGTGGATAAGAATGGATTGTGAACACAACGCTAGGTTGAAGAAATCATTTAACATTCCGTTCCTAAGAAATGCGTAAGTATCAATACAAAAAGTTACTTTCTAAGACTATTATTTATTGTCGAAGGATGAACATTTTATGGAGTCAATATAAAATTGGCTAAATACATGGCATTTCTCAAAGACGCAATTGTTTGTTCAGAAGAATTAGTCAACTGTTTTTATAACATTGTGATGAGTGGAAAATGACAAAATCAGGTTCTAAAGTTAGGATTTATTGACTAGTGTAAATGGCAATAACAAATGA
>JAQFYB010003619.1:0-18831 GCA_034694085.1 Pogonognathellus longicornis | reverse complement strand
CTTTCGTGCCCAAAGTAACCTATTTTTTTGAGATTTCGGGGGGGGGGGGGCACGTGCCCTGCCGCTAGATACAGCCTTGATATAATTCATTATTGCATTGTTTTTGTCTACTGCCAGGTAGGTCTGTCATTTCATGTCATTTATTAATCATACCGAATGTAACCAATGCCAAAATAGAATGAGTGTATAAAGAATGGATTATATGTATAATAAGGAAAGAAAGTAAAATCAGAATCAGTAATTAATAAGAATTTACAATCTTTAAAACCATATTATCACGTTTTAAATTCTTCAATTTATTGTTTTTACACTTTTCTTTGGTTATTGATACAATATTGATTGATAGGTGCACTAAAAAACTAGAAAACATATCAAACTAATGATATATCCATTTAAATACTTCATTAGAGAACTTTCGTGTGTTGTAAAAACAAATAACTTAATTCGAGGTCCTCGAAACCTTCTTCGTCAATTTTTCGTAACCATATTTAATCGAATGAACAACTCCAGCGGAAATGATGCCTTGTATAGTTTGCATTATGGATGATCCCCATACAATATCTGTGATTGCGTTACGAATGTACAATGACAAATTCGGCAAGTAGGATAATTCTGCCATCACTTCTTCAATGTCTACAACACGAGGGTCATGAAGCATTCTCCTTGCCAATGCTAGCTGAAAACATTACACATTTCTTACATTTAATTGATTGTAAAAATTCAACAGAATTCAAAACCAATAATATTGGGATAATATAGGTATTTGGGCAATATCTACTTAGTCGTTATTTAGGGAAATTACCTGCAACTCGTGTGGCAAAAGCATTAAATGGCTAAAACGAGTCTTTGGGTTGGTGTCTTGTACTATCATACCATTTTCGTCAATCTACAATAACAAAACGACTGTTTGCAAAATTCTAATATTTGTAATTACTTTGTATGCCAGTATCAATCATTGTGGAACAAGTTTTTAATAAAATTATACGACAGTTAACTTTGTGTGTTATTTAATCGAAACAATACTCACAGAGATCACCGGGTCCATGGCCAAAATGTGAGGGTGATAAGCCCTCTCAAAGTTTTTCAACTGCGGAAGTACAATATTTCTTACTTTGTCAGGATGTTCTGCGACTTTCATTCTGGAATCACCTGTGAAACAACAAACCCTAAATGACTAATACAGAATTTTAGAAGTATTAACTACATTAAAGACTTACAAAAGTCGCAGAATACATAATATATGTATTAGTAATCTTTCATTGTTGCAATTCACTTCAACAAAGCAACAACACTTCATTTCAAACTAATTGTTCTTTAAAAAAACTAATTATTATTCATCACATATTATTTGTAAAAAGACAAAAAAGCATACCCACCAATATAAGATATTTCGGCTATCCCATGAAACAACTGATATTTTGAAACATTTCGACCAGACTGTAATAAAACTGTACGCAGAGCTGCCTCTCTGTTGTTATTAATTGCCCTGACTATTCCAGAATTCGTAGGCGGTTTAACATCTAGCACTGGTTTGTGTAAACGTCCGGCAATATACAAGTGAGACCATTTATTTAAATCGGAAACGAAGGCTTCTGTGCTGATGACTCCGTACTTTATCAGCTATGCATTCAAAAGTTATGTCACATTTATTACTCCTTGTTTACAATTTAAACTCTCAGAATAAAATGAAGTATGCGATCAACAAAAGATTACTGTGCAAACAGATTATAAGGTGCTTCATACTTGATCCTCGACCCGTACAAATGGGTTGTAGTACACCCCACTGGCCATTTTTTCTTGAACTTTTGCTATAGTGTTGGCACCGAAATATTTTATAGCAGAATAGTGGGAGGAATTTGTTTGTAGATTTTCTCTATGCCAGCAAATAGGATCATCTACAACGAACACAAGGTCGATCATCTATGAAACAAACCGGTCAAAGGTGTCATTTTAAACTAATATAATTTAACTGTCATCATATTGCGGATTTACGTTTATTTGTCAATGCTAAATATCTTTGTTTAAATAAATATTAAAATAATAATGTTGAGTAAGTTAAAAGTTTTAAAAGATGTCAACGTTGAACGTCTCTTTCTCCCACTTAACACTTAAATGTGAATGCGAAAAATGAAAGCTAATGTTTATGATGATATTTACCTTGCCCGGTTTTTGATTCTGCTGAGAAAATACAGCGGATCCATATGCAAAACAATAGCTGCAATTTTTCGGGAAATTGCTTAAAATATTTTGCAGTGTATTTTCAGTAACAACTGCAATTGCCGCTGCCATATCTGAGTTACTAACATTTTTCTTTTTACCGGGCTCAAACTCAACCGCACCATTACCATCATTTAACATCCCAACAAACAAAGGTTTGTGCATTTTCCGCGTCTGTCTGTCGGAATCTGATAATCTGAATGCAACTACCGTACTTCCTCTAATTTTAGCCCATATTCTAATGGTAGCCCCCCTCTATTTATAGCCCACATCTGGAATCCATTTTGCATAATTATAGCCCCCCTCTAATGGTAGCTCACCTCTATTTATAGCCCACCCTTAATATCCATTTTGCATAATTATAGCCCGGGCTAAAATTAGAGGAAATACGGTATGCAACTCTGGAAAATTAACCATTTTGCATTGGTGTCATCGACATTTTAGAATGCGATGCTTTATTTGAATTCTTTATTCTGGAAAAAGTAATAGTGGGCAAAACAATTTTAGAGCGTATTCGTCTCCTATTTTATCATATGAATGAGAAACCTGTATGTATTTGTGTAATGGAATAAACGTGGAGAATTTGACTGAAATATTGAAAATCATAAATAATGCAATAACCGAGCTCAATTGAATTTTATTAGTAATTGGTGAAAAGGCATACAGATGAGCAATCAATCGTTTCAAAATTTGTATTGAGAAGGGGAAGTTTAAATCCAGTCTTAAGGGTTAAATAGTTTTCAATATTTCAGTAATTTTGCTGTTTAGGTATTGCTGTGCAATAGATATTTTGGAAGTTTGTTAAATAAAATCGCAATAACTTCGTAACCGGAAGTGGTATTGAAGTAAATCTATTTTTATGTTTTATATGAAGGACAATCGGTTATAGCATCGTTTAAGATGTTCACATCATATACCACTTCCCCAACTGGGGAAATGGAGCGTTCGGACCAACTGTTAACTCAATTTCCCTGTCACCCTGTACATTTAAAGCATACATTTTTTACCCCTTCTACTCGATAGCGTTACAACCGCATTGTTTAAAAAGGAATTATATAATTATAAACACTCAATTCATTACTCTTTTAAAACATTCGAAACGAAAATGCAGAATTGTATATTTGATAATTCAGCTTTGTTTATGTTACAAATTCAGGACTTATAGGAAATCTTTTAGCATGCATTTTTCAATCTGAGTTCCTATTTTTAAGAGAGTTGAATGAAAAACCTGTATGTATGTGTGTAATGGAATAAACGTGGAGGATTTGATTTTTAGCTAGACGCGTCTCACTGCAGCAACAAAATAAGAGCTGAAGAATAAATGAACATTGAGACTGCAACTTGATTCAATTGTTTGTGAAATGTTATGCACTTTTATATATTATTCGACCAAGCTGAATTCAAAGGAAATGAAAGATTTCAAATTTTCACAAAGGGGCGTGGTGTAATCCCATAATTAGTAAATAGTTCAACATGTTATATATATTGTCAACTCAATTTTTAAATAAAAAATTCGCATTTTCGAAATGGGATGTGTTAAAATGTTATGAATATGGAATATGGATATGAAAACTTTGATTACAAAAAATGCACTTTGTTACAACTGAGTCTTGACATCATCTGGCACGTATTTAGAATTCCAGTATGGGGTAATTGTTGTATGATAATGCTTAAATAAAATTATAAAATAGTGCTAAACTATATTTTTATATCCCGAAATTGATTTTGAGGACGGTCAAATTTCAACATTATGGATAAGTGTGGTCGTTATCTCTCGTAGCATAAAAATTTGGTTCAATTTGTGCTAAAAAATTGTAATGCGTAAAATTTGCGCATAGCCCGAAATTTTTGCTAATTTTTGTACTTTTGCGGCAAAATAACCACATTTTTGAGGTTTTATTAATATAGACAATAATATACATATATTATTGTCTATATCTAATGTATGCTCAAGCACCCTCCACTTAAACAAATATACAATTAAAGCATAAATTCTTTACCCCTTCTACTCGATAGCGTTACAACCGCATTGTTTAAAAAGGAATTATAATTATAAACACTCAATTCATTACTCTTTTAAAACATTCGAAACGAAAATGCAGAATTGTATATTTGATAATTCAGCTTTGTTTATGTTACAAATTCAGGACTTATAGGAAATCTTTTAGCATGCATTTTTCAATCTGAGTTCCTATTTTTAAGAGAGTTGAATGAAAAACCTGTATGTATGTGTGTAATGGAATAAACGTGGAGGATTTGATTTTTAGCTAGACGCGTCTCACTGCAGCAACAAAATAAGAGCTGAAGAATAAATGAACATTGAGACTGCAACTTGATTCAATTGTTTGTGAAATGTTATCCACTTATATATAATCGACCAAGCTGGTGATGGATGGATAAGTGATAAAAGTGGCAATTATTATTAATAATTATTTATAAATCTCAATTACTAACATCAATCTTCTGCTACGTATAAAGTTTTCTATAAATAGATCTTCAGTTTGATTATAACAGAAGAACGTAGGTACCTAATTAGTAACTCAATTTGCAAATACACAGAATGCTTTTGACAATTGTCTCAACACTACCATTGAGTATAGGGCACAACTTATTGTTATTAGTTCATTATCTAGTACAAATGCTATAACATTAACATGTTACCCATTATGGTCTATGTAAGGGTTGCTTACTTAGTACATGATTACAAATGATCTGCAAACATGAAAGAAATGAAAATAAAACGAATGCTTGTTTTGAAAAAAATACGATTTTTAATGTACACAATCGTAACAGTAGCATCTAACAAAACAAACGAATAACATGATAATACTAAACAGAATCACACGAATGTACGGATAACTAAAAATGACATTTTGTAACATTTTGGATAACAATGTAAGTACACAATTAATTCAGTTACACAAGTAATTGAGCACAATAAAGTTGTACGGAGTAGTAGTAAGTAATAAGTCAAGTGTAAATACTAAATACATATAATATTTGAGAATTCTACATTACGAGTAGCTAAATTGATCCATTGTATTATTTATACAAGCTTTGATAATTGATCAGTGCTGTTGCAAAAACTTTAGTATGTTGAATGATGTACAAACTAGATTGAAAGGACTCGGAGAAACAATGACAACAATTATTTCGACATAACTTTATAATTGTACATTGACACGAAAAACGACAATAAGTTGATGATAGCAGAATATCCCTGCTTGTGCTAATGCTGAATGCTTAGCATGGAAATGCAAACCACAATGAGACATTTAAATCTCAACAAACAATATTGGTCGCCAATATTGAAATTATGCCACAATACATTACAGGAATTTTGGACCGAAAATGATGAGATCGAGGAAGGTTTCAACATATTGCACAAAAACAAACGGCATTTCTACAAATTATTTAACTACCATATTTGTGCAAATTACAAATGCATGAATGATACAACGATACAAGACAAAGTTACGAGTTACAATGAGAATTGAGATTACGACAAAGATTTTGTAACATTAATTTTAACAGACTGACTTACAATTAAACTTACGTGATCGTGATGGTTTTTGATAACATTATATTATAATCACCACTATCATTTAAATTAGTACGAAGATTAGGTAGATGCAAGAATTGTTCGTTGGCAAATGTGACATGAATAGTTGATTTCTCATAGTTATACTCTAACTCTAATGGTTCACTTACATGCAATTATTACCTCAGGCAATAAATCATATTATTTAATAATTGATAGGAAATAGTAGAGACAATAACATGTTGTCTGTACTTGGTTACACTAATTCAAAGAAGCTTTTAATTATTATACACAGTCTATCAATGTTCAGATATTGGATCTCGGAAGCATATTATTATTTTTAGGATAATGACAATTGGAAATAACAATTTTACAGATAAAATTGAGACTTGAAATTCATGCTCTCTGTCTTTACACGCCGTGCATTCACTATATAGCTACCGGCTCAATTTAAAAACAGGAAAAACGAAAACGATTTCTAAACCTACGTAAAAACTGTATTGTTTTAAAGGCAAATGATGTTTCCTTTGCAAACTACCATTAAATATATAAATGATGGTCATGATAGTATTAATTAATCTTATTGTATTCCGTTTAGCAGATTTACACTCCTGTGATGCATTTGGCATATTATTTACAAAAAGTAAGGGTTTTATAGTCTTTACTTCGATTGCTTCACTGACTGACTTTACATTGTTATTATTACTATGGCTTAATAAACGCACTGAGAATATTCTGCTTTTAATTAAAACGAATTGAAAAAGTGAATTGAAAAATATAAGAACTTCTTTTAGATGGCAACAATTAGATATTAACTGCATACCTACCTATTAATAAAATCTGCATTCCAATTTCAGAAAATATGGAAACAATTTCTTCAGTTGCGACTGACAAACTAACTGTAGTTTTGTAAAATTTGATTTAGATCTACTTTAGCATTATGTATAACTATTGCATCCTCAAAGCAAAAATAATAACGCTACTGTTGTTAAATACCAATACCATATTCTTGAAAATAATTCGAAAATTTACATTAATCATTGTATTTTTTACTTATAAGATTGCTTTTCCGGATCCATATCACTCATGGAAGTACAAATTAAATAACCCTACAAGAAGGACTACTTCGTGATAACATGATACATGAGACAGAATATTACATTGTATTAAAGAATCAGTAATAGTTTTCTATTGGATGTTAATAATAATAAGTAAAAGTAAAGTCAGTTTTGATAGAAATAAATCTAAAGTTGCTTTCATATTATACATGCAACAATTAAGTTATACGTACATTAGCTTTTTCTTTGACTATACATATACATTGCGTATTAGTATCAGAAACGTGTTCTACCCTTATGGGATTTTCAGATACTGTTCGTTCATTGTTCATTTTACTGTCACAATTTTCGCCTAAGAATTGTTTCATAACATCAATTTTTGCCCATTTTCTTCCAAACAGTGATTGTTCTTAATTGACCATAAACTTGACACACATTGAATTGTTCCTATCTGTAGGAAAGCAAATATTGGTAGCTTCACGTTGCTGTTTGTCTTTTGTCAATAATTTTTTAAACTACAACTGCAATGCTTCTCTTGTCAAACATTTTGGAACAAAGAATAAATTTTTCCAATGCTCTTCTGCAACATTTGCAATCAATATCATGAATCATAATTTATACGAAAAGTATACAGGTACACACAATTTCTATATTTACGATGGTTAGCATAGAAAAGGCAGGTACTAGTGGAAAGGAATAATCTTACTTTTTAACTGTCCCTTACTACATACAATACAACTTGCTTTTGTTGCTTATTTTAATCAAGTTTCGCAAACTAATTACAGACTAGTACCTATTTAAGCAGTAAAGACGTTCATTAATACAATATTTTTAATATATTTATAACATACTTGTAGGATTCCTTGACTAATTATTTCCTTTATATTTTATACTCTCTAAAACATGTAGATGATTTCTTGATATTTAAACATTTTTGTTTAACATACATAACAGTATGTAAAATAATGTATGCATATAATATAACAAAACAGTTAAATTTTTTGAGCTACATAAATATGAAATACTTGAATACACAGCATCAACAATTTGTAAAGCTAAATTCATTCGTTCCATTTCCCAAAAATACTTATTTCTATATTTTTATCAGTTCTACAAACAGTATCTAGGTATACTGGTATATTTACTTAATGTTAGTAATACAATGCTTAGTGTACTATTTAGTATTATTTGTAACTCTTGTTAGTTAGACATTACTATTTAATAACAGTATAATTAAGTAATATTACAATTACAATAATAGGGACAGATTACCAACCATTGCTAAACTTCAACTAATACAATATTCAATAACGAGTTGAATCATTTTCTCTTTGCTAACTAAGTGTAGAAAAACGAATATAATTTACAATACCACACAATATTTTTTCTTACACATTCAAATGTGTGAAACTCGTAAAACATACACACTACATGTAATTGAGATTACGCCTTTTACAGATAAATAATACTTCACAAATTTACAAATGAACAGCGCATAGCATAAATGAATAACTAAAAACTAATCAACACTGATAAGGTGATAAGGGTGGATGAATACTGTGTTTTTGTGGATATTAAACTGGCACTTCAATTAATTGAAAACTGCTAAATAAATACTGAATAGGATAGGACATTTCTACAATTGAAAAGTGAAATCATAGTTTGCAAACAAGTTGAGGTCAAGAACTATTTAATGCTACAATTATGCATGTAACAACGTTTACATATTATATTGTATATTAATGTGTGGGGTTAAATTACGTTGCTGTAAACGTTGATAAGTAATCACTGTTCGTATTGTCATAAAAGTATAGCACATATATTTTATAATTAATTAGTCAAAATATTGTCATTAGGTTCAAGCCTGGTGTACTGCTGTAAAAGAGAATTATGTGAGTGTAGTCCGAGTTGTCAAACATGAGAAATGTGATAGGCTTTTCCTCACTTATACTACAGCGTTCATGTTGTAGGCAGCAGGGCATTTAATTACAATTACAAGTAACATAATAATTGTCTATTATGTATCCTTCCCCATTTCTAATCAATGCACCTACCTAGTCCTATTATTGTATATTCTCTTATTACACACAGTTTTCACCTGTCACAGACATAGTTAGTATATTCCTTACTATTTACTCTCCCAAAACTGAGTGCATCTCTTGTTCCATTCATTTATTACTCCGTCATATCAAACTGTATCTTTAGTGTGTGTGCAAATCTTCTGATGGGTTTACCCAACAAAATTGCACCATCATTTCATTCATTCCAGTAATTTATTTTCGCTCCCAGTTATAATTAATGGCATTGGGTATTCTACATAATATAGATTCCTACAGTGCTACTTTTTTTTTCTTTACTAGTATTCACACTAAATAGTACAACCAGTTTATGATGCTACAAATTCAGTAATAGGACATTTTGATCAACTGCTGTGTAGTTGGCATCAATATTTTTCCATTTACTTTTACTGTGTCTTCGCAGCTTATCAAGATTTTTATCCTGTATATATTCGTTAATCTCATTTTATTTTAACTGTTATGTTCTTTTACTACATAATTCTTTCCTTACATTTTATTCAATTTTCAATCAATTTTTTTCATTTTATCTCTTCCTTTTATGTAGGAATCTATGATAACCTCTGTATTGCAATATCTATGGACTTTGCTATCTTCTGCTAGCAATTAGTTACGTAAGTATACTTCTCCATTTCAACGTCGCTCTTTGTTACTCACTAGTTGTACTTTCAGACCTCTACAACAATTATACAGAATTCAGTGGACTAGAACGTGAGAAATTAGTTCGTAGTGTATTTTCGTGTCGCCTAACACAATATTATAAAGTAACTTCTAACATTTTCCAAACCTTTAAGATAAGCATGGACTACTCCACGAATGTTTATACTAATTAATACCTACAAGTAACATAAACTTTCATGTTCCTTATAGACATTCTATTGATACAAGTCGTTTTAATGTCATAAAGAACGGAGAAAGTTTATCTTTTTATACAAGTGATATTTTTCATCGTGATATTCATATTGTCTATATCAGATAATAGCATATAATTTATATTCGTACATTCTTATCATGCTATACTCGTTCAAGATGTTTTATTTCTCTCGACTAGACCAAATACCGATTAACCATACAAGATAAAATAACGTGATGTGGGCGAACCTTCATCTTTTCTTAAACAAAGAGCCACATCAGTTACTGCTACACTTTCTTAACTAGGATTTTCAATTGTGAGACAAAATTGAACGGGTGGAAAAATTAAAACCTGACTAGCTCTAAGGAAGATGCACCTTGTATAATACGAGGTGATCATTATCCTTCCGTAGATATATCTAGTGTATATCGTTAACACAAATTGCATTCTTATTTCTCTAAGAGTTATTACACAACTTCCAAAAAGTTAAATTTCATACAACATTTTCAATGACAAAGATATCGCTGTAAATTAACTTAAAAGATATTAAAATACTAGTAAATGTTGCCCCTTCCTTAACACAATCGGCGCAACACATCCTTACGCCTTAACTTTAAATGTTAACAGTTCTATCATATACATTTACTCTTGCGTTGTATATAAATTTTAAGACGTTGTCAGAATTTAACAATATGTAACTGTAGTGATATCACTTGCGTACTTTAAATAGGAACAAGCTAAAGTAAGGGCAGATCTTATTCTTATCCGGGTACAATACTGTCATCACTTTCTACAAAATTATGGCTATTTTTCATAAAATACGTTTGGAAATAGAAAAACCGAGAAGAATCACGATAAGGGCACGTTTAACATTAGCAAGTATTTTCAAACTTTAGGTAAAGTACACTCACACCGAAAAGTCATCCAGTAGATATAATACTACCTCACCCAATGGAGCTAATTAACAGTTAGTTAAATTTCAACTACAATAAAATACTTAACAATTGCTTTATATTGCTTTTCTGCTTAGCACTTTTGAGATTTCATATCCTGTTTCTCTAATCCGAGATATTGTTTTTAGTATAATATAATTATGTCCACCCGCCACAACAATAAATAGATTTACATACTAACGATTGAAAGTTTACAATTAAGTTCTTACAACGATTTGTCTCTGATATTAAACTACTAGGCGGGAGAAGTAAGTAGAACTGATTCAATTGAAGTTGCTCAGTGAGTTGAGTATCACAATCAACTCTCAATTTAAGTGTTTAATAACACATTATGTATGTACTAAGATTGTTTCCATAAGTTTATATCAATTGGACTACAATGGCTCGTAATGACCTTTGGGTCTATAGAATAGCTGACCTTTAGCAAGTCGTCTAACTAATTCCTTCCACAATAATGATCGCTCTTTTTCGATTTTCCCCAGAAAACCACGATTTTCTAAAGCTCTTCGAGATAAATATGGCAAAACATCACCTACCGGTCCGTAAGGTACGTATTTGTACACAGAATAACCAGATTGACCTACAACAATCATAAACACAATTTTTTATTTTGTCAAATGTATTACATAACGGTGTATTACTATTATGATGGGATTTATCATTATACCTAAAGGAAAGGAAACTTGATCGCACATGCCATAAAGCTGACCAAAGCAAATCACACGATCCGAACGCTTGATTCCGAATTCTTTCATTCTAGAAAAAAAGGCATTGTTAATGAATGATTTTCATGCCCGTTTTATACAGATTAGTTTCAGTATAAAATTTGAAATACTTTTTTATTGTGAAGCGAACTGTGTCTTCATTATGGGTAGCAGCCATTATACAAACCTTCTTCGGGTCTCCACGTTCTTTCATTAATTTTATTCGTTTTATACTCTCCAACATACAATTCTGATACATTTCTGACGTTGCTTCATAGGTAGGATTGATAGGGTCATCATAACCAAGGTATTCGGCACGCGATCGTTCCTTAAAAATTCAAATGTACATTGTAATTTATATAATTATATGAAATAACATTTATCTTTTAGCTGTACTAACTACATTCGAAACTGTTAACCATTAACTGTTTACATGATTGCTGTTGAACTGAATAAAATAATCCAGATCTAAACATGGTAAGGGATAACAAAACATCTGTGTTTTACCTGATCCATGTATGCACCACGAACAAGTTTAGCCCCAAAAAAGAAATTTTGACGATCAGCCTGCTCCAAATCAGAAGAAAGATAATGCAATGCATTTTTCATGTAGCACTGGTAAGTGTTAAATACAATAGCCTTCTCCCCGTTGTAAATACGAGCCATTTCCATCGCAATACGAGAAATAGCAGGTTGGAAGTAACTTTGTTCAGCATCAACCATTACTCTCACGTCCAGTTTTGTTGCAACCTAAGTAAAAAAGCAATACTTTTTAGCACTGTACATTTCCAATAATCTCCTGATGGTTACAAAAACATAAGTTGCAATTGCACCATAATAATCTTTCATTTTACTCTAAAAATGGTATGTAGACGTCTCATCATGTTACGAAACATTTCCTCTTCCTGATCACTTAAAGGAGGAACAAGATTTTCCATCTTGCCGGTAGAAGGATCGGGAACTTTCAGTGCATCTCGTAGCTGTTCCCTTGCTTCAACCACACCTTTCCATGGAAGCAAATGGATCAAACTAAAATAGTTTTAATATTTTATTATATTCAAATGTGACTTGTTCAGCTTTAAGCTTTATTTCATAACATAAAAATATTATACCCTGATGAATCGTAAGTCATATTGTCAAGCCAGGACTGAACAGTGGGATCAGCTTTTCCGGCTCTTTCCAGTCTTCTTTTTAAATCTTCAGGTTTCAATCCTTGTTCTAGTACCATACCTTTCTTCCCCGTAAAGGCTCCAACATAGCGATGAACACGAGCAATGGCTTCAGAAAGTTGAAGCTGCAAAATAAACCACATTAGGACTGCATTGTAATAACCCAGTGTAAAAACAAACGATTTAAACGTCAGTGTAAACAATCTTACAAGAAGTTGTGGTCTTCCCAACGCTGTGATTTTAATGGCAGCAAATCCTGTCCCTTTCGTTGCACCTTTAATGTGAAAAAGAAGAAAAATGTATTCATGTTTTTAGTTTTCGAGAATAAATAATTCATTAGCAACTCACCGGACACAGCTTCAATTGACTGGAGAAAAGTTTCCATATTCCTTTCGCATTGAGCCTCGTTCATGTAAAAATAAGTTCTGGCAGCAGCTCTCGTCCTTCTGTCAGCAAACTCCTCGTGAGCGTTATATTTGATGTAGTCTATAAATAAAACGACGACAAAATCAGTCAGTTTAGTAGAGAATGTTAATACTCCTTTATTACATATTCATCATTTCTTAGAAATTAATAGTTGATTATGTATTTGGTAAAGTTCTTTATATAAATAGTAGTCTTTTATCGATGGGATATTACATACATGTTCTTATTGTTAATATGGTTGATGTCAAACAGTTTCTTTGGTGTAATTCAATATTAAGAGATCTTGCCAAACATTGCGGAGGCGTTTTACCGGGTACTCAACTTTTGTTGACATAAGAATACATTACGTCATAATAAAAGTATTAAGAGTGTTGATAATAATAACATAACAGTCACAAATAACATTGTCGTTGGCTTTATTATTTCTATAAAATAGTTCTTTGCTTGTTAATTGCATGAGACCGCTTCTCGGAAACAAAATACAACTTCCATAATATCTTGATGATGGAAATGGGCGTAGTGTAAATACATTTTGTCGGAGTGTAAAGCTGGTTAGAACCAGAATTACACAATTATTTTGTTAAGTGGGAAATTTTGCTCGTTAGCACGAACACGCTGCATTTATTAGTTGCTTTGGGATAGTATTAACTAGTTCACAATATGAACACAAAATATGTAATGATATAAATGACATACCCACTGTCTGCGTTGTCTCATCTTTTACCAAGCAGCATGTAAAGAAAAAGTTTATAAGGATTTACACATCAATTCTTTAATTTTCGTAAGACCTTTGCCTTTATTATTTGTCAACTTTTATTTCGTTTGTCTAGATGTGCCCAATACATCCTAAGCCCGAAACGTTCTATGATATACACTTACTCTATTCGCAATCCCGGCTATTTAAAATCATGAAAAACGGGATTTTAAACGTTTGAAACATTTTTCGACTGCAGTTTTATAATTATTATCAGATTATCACGAATATTACTTTTTAGGAATTACTGCTATCAAAACTGCTGTACAAATTGGCATCCCAACAAAAACTCGACAAATCGAGTGAAAGTTGGAAAGGCTTAGAATAAATTGGGAGATTGGGATGGAATTACCTTCATAGATAATGATTGAATTACATTATTTACATTCAAGGTCATTTTCAGTGCACCCACTTACGCTCTACATTCATTCATTGTCTCAATATTGTAATAGTTGCGGTGTTATTGTAATTTTTTGTCAAAAATCCCATAAAATGATTGTTATAGTGTTATAGAATATGTTTGTCTACTGTCTACTGCAAGTGTTGTAATTTTTGTTTGGGCAAACATGATACCACTATTACGGAAGTAGGAAGGTATCTCTTTACTAGAAATATTAACTGAAAACGTAAACAGCGCAAAGAAAACAAAAACCTGAAGCCTAAAAAGCTTGTAATCTTTCAGGAATGCATTAAAATCAATGGAGAGGTACTACTACTACTACTAGCTAACTAACTGAAAAAAAAACGCAAGAAATATTACGTCTATGAATACAGATACTTTACTCGTTATGCAAAACTTGGGAACTTACTTCAACAACGCAACTACTTACCTTTTCATGTCTTTTTAGACCTGATCAATAAGTAGTACATTCATTGATATCATTTATTAATTCATCAGGTAATAAAATTAAAATTTCATTAATCCGTATTACGTGATGCTAATGTCCATTTTTGAATAAAGTTTGTGTAACATATAAATATTTACCGTCGCCAGTCAGTTTGCTCTCCGGTGCAGCTGTACTTTCTGTAACTGGACGGCAAGATCTGCATAAACAAATAAAGTGAATAATCAATGTTAGGAAAGTAAATTAAACATCTCATGCATAAACAAACGAATGCTTTCCTTCGTCACCCATGCATGCATATCTACTTACAATCTACTCAATCTAGGTACAAACAGCAAATACAAGCTACAACTAAGAATACATGTACAATGCACGCACTTTAATGAGTAAATGGATTTAATTAAAGTAGACTTATTGTTAATAGAATAATTCTTCGAAAGGCTTACTCCATCTCGGCTTTGGTAGCCTCATCCTGAGAAATGTCCTCTTCCACAGAATAATCCAGAATGGCTTTTACTCCGAATTCGCGTAAACGAGCAATCTTGGGCTGAATGTCGACTTGATCAGCACCAGCCACAAAGTGTCCATAAAATGTTGACTCCATTGCCTTCTCGAATAATTTCTTTCCGAGAACCTTCTGTCCGAGATGCATCAACTAGCCAAGCAACAAATTACAAACGCCACAAATTAAATTGGATAACAAGTGTAGTCTAAAAATAGAATTCATTAGTAATTAAACACAAAAAACAATGGCATCAGCAAAGTCCTGAACAAACCATTTAGTGAAAAGCTAAACCCTAACCCCATTAACTTTTTATCTATAAATTAACCATTCTATTGCAATTATGTTTTGCTATTATACACATAGTATAAAATATATTGATTGATGCTAGATGAACCAAAGAAGTAATAGTGCTTACTGTGTTCTTGCGAAATATTTTCTTACTAGTCGAAGGCATATTCAAAAATATATAATTTTAACAAATTTTAAAGGGAGCAGAATCCTATTTCTTTCCTGGTTTATCAATGAACGTCAATGTTTCAAAAAACATGCTAAGATAGTCCAAATCCCAATAGTACGATTGAATTATTCACAATAATAATTGCTCACAAGCCATTTCCTAACATAAAGTCGTATTCCATGTAAATGTAAATCTCTTTAGAACCATTCAACTTGATTTAGGTTTGTTTTTCTCAGTGAAAAATCTAAAAGAGATCTAACGATCTAAAAGATCTCAGGATTAGCCAAGTGTATTGTATCATTATGCCATTGATGAAGTGATAGCGTTAGCAAGTCAGCAAGAGCAAGCACTGGTGCTCACAACATTAACCGATTGTGTGGAGTGGACTGCGAAGTGCGATATTAAGATTAATTTTCAAGGACGAAGCTTATCATATTACAATCATATTATGAAGATAACAAGACCATCACTATTACTATAACTGTAGCTTCGTTAAAATATGCGTAAGAATTGTGTACATAACTTAAGTACCACACAAAAATTGAGTTAATTGAGATTCGCAATAAAACCATCGCATTGATACAAACAGGACTTTTGTTTCTCTTGCATGCTTCTTAAATTAAAATTAGTCACCTTACCTTGCCAATATAATGTATTATGTAATGCAACCAAGGCAAGGAGTAGTTTCTTAAGTTAGTAACGTATCGAGCACAAAAACCTACTTAGGAAAATAACCCTACCACGGCAGTCACGCCACGGCATTATCCAGAAATCGACTTCGGTGAGGGCAAAATGCCCAAAAAAGGTTATTTTGCCCATTCAAAGAAAAATAACCTCTTTTTTGGGATTTCGGGGCGAGGCAATTGCCCCCTTGCCCACCCCCTGAATACGGCTATGAACCCTACCTACTAGTATAAGTTAAATCTCTTTTGTTTTTGGTTCGTCTAAACTTTCAATGTTTCGACTAAACGATATATTGCTACAATTTTTAACAAAACAGTTTAAGTTTCAAGATGGAAGACACCTGACATCAATAAATAGTTTGACATGGGAAACATTATGCTGTGACATAACAATTGAATAGGAAAAGATGAAACAGTTTGTCTGATGTCTCTATTGACCCCGCTCATATTATCTTCACCATGTCAAAACTTCTCACTAAGTCTGTCATGATTTTCCAATGAATGAATTGCAGAAAAACGTGATAGACACAATCAGTTAATGTTGTTGTAGTAATCAGGGTTGTGCGTGAAGCTTTTTCTAATCCTAATTATTCTCACACTTGTAGATGAGCTGGCTTACGTGGTTAAAGAAACTGATGTCGCCGATAAGGATAAGTGTGAGAATAATTAGGATTAGAATTAATAATAAAAATGCTTCACACATCCCATTCACCATTAGATAAGTAAGATAAGCAATGATTTGTAGCAATTAAGGCATTTGCTTGTGGCTACAACGAGCAGTCACTAAATAATATACCCCACTTTTCTTCTTCCTTTTCCATGTAAATTTGGTTTTTTCTAAAGTTTCCCAATATTTCTCAAAATTGTTCGTAGTTTTGAGGTGAAGCACTGAGAAATGTTCGACGCAGAATGAATTCAAAATTGTAATAAGTTTGATTTAATTGTTATTTCCTTTCGAATTACAAGATTAAATATAATTTTTATGCAAATAGTTGAATGAAATTCATATGATTTCAAGTAATTATATAGAACAATATTCTACTTCCCGCCCAATGTTTGTACAAGCCTTAGGCTTTTGAAATTTTAAAGACTTTTTTTTAAAGAAAGTACATTATTATTGTACAGAAAAATCAACTACACAAGAATTTATATTTACATTTTCAATAAAAGTTTCCAACTAAAAGCTATTTGATTTATTAGTGCTTTTTTGGCCGCCATATTCTATTCGCGCCAATAACCCAGAAACAACCCTTAATGTACATTTTGTACATATCGTAAAATACAATTAATACTCCTGACTAGTAGAGAGTTGCCTAGGCATGGGCGCACACAATGGGCAATGGGCGCCCATGGGCGGAAATGTGATAGTCCATGGGCACCCATGAGCGTGAATTTCCTACAAATCTTTAATATCTAATCTACCTAACCTCTACACTACACTAGTTTTGTGAGTGTGCTTTATTTTGTGATGTATTGAACAGCAGTCTTACTTAGTGGTGGTGGTGTTATAAATACTGGGATTTCTCACATACTGATTATGCTACCTGATTGGCTCTCACAAATCGCCTTCAAAAATGGCGGATAATCTTAAGTGTATCGTTCACATAATATTATACATATTAGCTAGGCTTTATTTATTGGTATGGGTTTACATTACATCTACATTAGCTCCTGGGCACCCATAGGCGGAATCATTCGCCTTGTCCATGGGCATAGGCGCCCACGGGCAGAGGTTTGTATTGTATGGGCGCCCATGGAATAAACTCATGAGCATGCGCAGGCATGGGAGCTAAAAAGTGCGCCCAGGCAACTCTCTACTCCTGACTAAATGTAAAGTGTTACTTACTAGCTATAGCTAGTATCATCATTGATCATAAATATAATCCCTATATTACAGGAGGCGTATTTATATGACACTACATTTTTGTATGGTCACAAAATAAACATAATCATTCATAGAAATTCAGAAAGTGGGCTATGCAGGTACAATGACTTGCACAGCGTAAAAATCAACTAAGTCCATTCATTTCGAGTGTTTATATTAATACGCAATGTCAATAAACTAATAAAGTGAGTTTATGTGCGTAAAATAAAATAGCCTTATAATAAAGGCATGGCATTCGCAATACTCATAATTATTATTATTACATTCCGTTTTTAATCTATTTCAGCTGGATACTCGTTTCGTTAGAAATTGTAAGATGACGTGTTTCGCTTTTCTGAAAAGTCTTAAGTCTAAGCCCTAATCACAGCAAGATACACATCGTACATGGCTTTTATTATATTAACAATAAATTAAATGTTAGTTTTCAGATGATGCAACACACTATATAAATAATAAAGTACTTAATCATCTAGCGAAGTCTACCTCTATTTCGCTATTATTGCTTTTAGTACAGAATCTGCGTCAATGTCTGTAAAAACGACATTTCATATACATTGGGTGCGTTCACGTGCCAGTCATGTTAAGGCGTTATAGCGTTATTTCGCGTTAAAATTTTATTTTTTAACATCTTAAGGCTGATGTGGATGATGACCGTTAATTTTACCAGAAAAGCAATTAACAAATCCAATTAATCCAATATCTCTTA
>JAQFYB010003618.1:0-18832 GCA_034694085.1 Pogonognathellus longicornis | reverse complement strand
GTTAGCGAAAATTTATAAGTCAGCGCCTTAAAGCTTAAAAATTGTAATTTTAAGTATCCCCTGTTTTAAGTTAAGTTGAGAAATTTCAACATCAAATAATCGACATAATTTTAATATGAATTGGATATTACAAAATTTTATTTAAATTCCAAGAAGATTATAGGTTGAGGACTGAGAAAAAATAAGTTGTTATACCAGCTTGCATTTACGTATTTAAAATCCACAGGAAATGTCTAAATTCACACCTAATGTGGGAGGGGATTTAGGATTTAGAATAGGGGGCGTGGCTTGGATTTCCTGCATTAGGATCCCCAGGAAATTAGAGCGCACTACCCCTCCCCCATTGGGGAATCGCGGCGCGATCCCCAGGAAATTGAGGGAAATTCCATTCATTGTGTTGAGTGTGAATAGAGGAATGTTCATTGCCAACAAAAGTAATTTATTCACTTGAAAATACAAATGATCGGCAATGCATGGGCAAATTTTTCTTGCATTACATAGTATTTTTTTCCTATGACATGATTCTTTGCAATGTTTGAAATAAAAAAATATACTGCAGAATTAAGTTGATATTGGTTTCATATACTTATATTCTATCATCATGTCATCGTCATGTCATCATTTGTCCCTTCCTACGCTCATTGCCCCGTCGGCCCGAAGGTAAAATCTATTTAAAGTCTCTTATTTTTGTGAGTGATATTTCCTTGCATTTCAAACGTTTTTGAAGCTTATACTTGAACTATCAACACATTACTAGACAATTTTGTTTTCGCAGGTTGTTTATAAATTCACCATTAGCTGATCTAGCACAGGATTTTAAAAGTTCCAACCCTCGATACAGAATCTAAATTTACACTCGATAAAAAGGTATATATTATTATGTTGATATACACTACTAATTTTCAAGTACATACATATTATGTAAGTGTACTTATGTAAACCAAATATATTTATTGAATTGCTTGCCGTCGTAAGTTACGGCAGCTACTTCGCTGCGTCACAGCGTAGTCTAAAATACATAGGGACTCTCTGTCCAAGGGATGGCGAGTACCCGCTCCAAAACGAGCTCCAAAGCTTGGCAATCGTGGGGTTAATAATTAAAATCATTAAGAAAACATATTCCATTCACACTTTTGGTAGATTTAATTTACATTATTTCTTCATATATTTATTTGAAATCTTCGTCGTAAATAACACGCAGTATAGAGATAAAATTTAGAAGCTTTTAATGCAAGTTTGAAACAAATTATCATTACCATATTTAATAGATCCTCCGTCCTTCGTTGCTAAAAAATATACAGAAATATTATTACACAATTGATTCTTGGAAAATAATTAGTAGTCAACAGTACGGAGCTAATATTTAGTTATGAATTCAATATTGTCAAAGTGAAAACTACCTGGTTGGTTTCTATTTTATTTTCAAGTTCTGTAAACTTTGTTTGAATCTGAAAAATATAAATCTATATCTGTAAATTGCTGTAAATGCGGATATGTGTGCTGCCGTAATTTTTTTTCGCAACGGCTTTTCGATCTAAAGAGATTGCTCGTGTATTTAATATAAGTCACCTGACTGCTCAAATTTCTCAAAAAAGTATCCGTGTTCTCCTAATAAAAAGCAAAATATAAAATAAAGTTTAGTATTTAAATTTGGTGGCTCCAATATTTATTTCTTAGACATGCAAACGTTGAAAAATTAATTGTGGATAAGAGAATTTTGCTCCAACAATTTGTAGCTGCAATTAAGTGATAATTTTTTTGCAATTATTCTGTTTACCTACCTTATTCTCTGTCGCAGTCCGATTGAGATTCTCGATCTAAAATTCATGGAACACAATTGTATTTAAAATCCGTTTTGCAATGATGACATGGACATTATAATAGACCTATATTGTACCAAACATTTTCGTTTGTAATAAAAATTGGAAATTCTACATTGCTATTGATCCCTTTCGCAACGGTTGTTCGAACAAGAGATAGTTAGTATTGCTTATTATGATACATTTATTTGCAATGCTGGTCGTAAATAACACGCATTTACAAATCAGATTTGCAAGCTTTTAACGAAAGTTTGATGTAAATAATCATTACCATATTTATTAAGGCCTTCGTCCTTTGTTTCTAGAAAACATACAGAAATAATTTGAACTATTAATATAGAAATAACTTTTGAAGTCTATATAATAACATGATCTGATTGAGAAATATCGGCACTAAATTTACACTCATCAAAAAGGTTGTTGCTTTAATAAAATCATGGCTTGTGTAATAGAATTGTCGCCTCCATTTGTTATTATATGTAAGTTGCCACCATTTCTATAACTAATTGCCAATGTATGGAATAAATTAAGACTTTGAAATTGTGACACATCATACAGATAATATAGATATGCATACCGTTAACGCGTGATCCTGATTACCATCTGCTTCGGTGCAACATAATTTTGAAGAGTAAATTGTTGAACAATATAAATATATTATACTTCAAATTTTTTTGGATTGTGTGAGTTAAAATTATTTTAGATTCTTAATATGTTACCCGTTATAGGATTATTAGTTGATTCACGTTTCACTCTATAAACTCCCATACCACTCTCTTTGAGATAAGACGATTGTTTAGAAACATTTATGTCATCCTAAAATGCATACACACAAATAAATTTCATAAATTGTAATTAATTTTAACTCGATATATTGATTTAAATTGGTATTTATGAATATACGCTTATGTATTAAAGGGGAATTCGAAATAAACATACCCTCCGAGTACAGCCAATCGAACCCTCTAACAAATATGGGGCTGACACAAATTAACATTTTGCAGTTGAAATGTCTTTCAATTATTCACAGTAGCGCATTTAGGGGGGTTTAACCACCCTCCAAATTTTTTAGATAAAAACAGGTTTCACCCAAATTACCAAACAAGAGGTTTTTTTTACCGTAAAAATGCAAAAAATCTCAAAACTTTTCGAGCTACGATATTGTTGTAACTTACATTGATTTCGACCACAACTAGCGGAAATTTTGCGCAAATTTTGTTAAAATGTGAAAAAAATTCGTTCTACGCTAATAATACAAAACTCGCACAATTTCCATTGAGTTTGACACAAATTTGCGCAAATCATAGCAAAATTTTCTAAATTTTTCGCGCTGCACGTGAAAAATTGACGTATTTAACAAAGGTTTGTTCAAACCCTCCCCCAAATTTCTGACCTGGATGACCCCTGATTATACATTGATTTGACACCTTCTTGTTGGAATTTAATTCTTCACTTTAGCGTGTCTAATGTCCACAAGAAATTTAAAAAAAATAAACGGAACTTAATAAAAGGAACGAATTTCTTGCAGTTATGAATTTTGTGGTGTAAAATGTTTTTTTTCTGGAGAACTAACTACACGGTCATGTTATGGTTCCATTGTCTAACTCATTTACAAAATATCATTCGAATCATTTGTCATTTATATAGAGTTTTGAAAAATTGCACACTTGTTTTTTCCAAATCTGTAAAATATTCCAAAATAAACACCCACAGAGATTCGAATTAATATTTTTGGTGAGTCAATGGAAGCTGAGCACGACTGTAAAGTTGGTTCTCCAGAATTTTTTATTTATTTCAATCTAACATTATAAAACCGTCGCAAATTGATCCGTTTTCACCTTTTTTATTTCAAGTGACCATAAGAGGCACACATGTAATAATATTAATATCAATGAGGTATCAAATTAATGTAAAATTGAATGGTTATTCGAATGATGTCTGTTATGTTTTTGCAAGTATGTGCGATTGGCTGCACATAAGGGGTACGTATATATCGCATGACTCATTTTAATATCAGCAGCTTTTTGTTAGAATGGCGTAAATACAAGAAATACCTTGACCAAACGGTTTTTAGTTTTGAACGTATATCCTGGATGTGTTAGAGTTGACAAATCGCATTGAACTGAAATATAGGCTACTGCAAACAATAGAACACCTCGGAAAATGTTTTTGAACATTTTTCTGTGTTTCACAAACACTTTTTAGTTAGTTTTTCTTTTAAAGTATGAATAAGAATGAATGGTTAATTATAATTATTGACTGGATTGTTAAATAATCTGGCCACTAAAATGCTGCCTACAGGCACACACAGACCAATAATTCTCCTAACAGATCAAATATGGTTTATTCCTCAATATATAGCTTCTAATACACATACATACTGAATCTTGGTCACATAACCAAGATTCAGTATGGGGTGGGCCTGAGCTTGGTAGATATAATACAATGTTGAAATATAATTACAAATCAATGTTTCGTCCATTTTTATTCTTTTACTCAAATCCATACCAAATTCATTTCAGGCAAGCAAAAAATGCCAATATGAGCTACAAATTTACTCATTATTGCTCGTAGCATGAAATATATGATCCGATTTGGGATAAAGTAAATGTAAAGTGTAGCTCAGTGCGAAAACTTTTGCAATATTTTTCATTTTTATAGCAAGATAAACTGATTATCCTTCATCATCTCATGCATCGTTGGAATTTATTGGATCACAATTTGAAATGAATGTAATAAGTAGTGTAAGTTTGTATAATATAGGGGTTTGCTTAGACACCCTCAACACCCTTAGTAGTTACGCACCTGGCTTCTACGCAAATATCAACTAAATACGTTGAAAGTGCTACTGAGTACATTGCCAATAATTATCAATTGACTAAGGATGTGACATATCGATAGCAAACACTCAGAACTCTTCCTGTTGAATACATCTATATGCCTTTAACCAGGGCCGGTTTTAGGCATGTGCAGACGGTGCGACCGCACAGGGCCTCGCGCTTGAGGGGTTTCGCAATTGCTACGGGTCTCGTATTCGTTATGGCCTCGTGTTTGCTACGGGCCCCTTACGGGACTCACAAAACTTAATATAGATTGGTTTGTGGGTATAATAGCCACGTTTGTAACCAATGCTGTATATAGGGGCCGGGCATGTGCCCTTCCCGCCCCCACCTCCCCGAAATCTAAAAAATAGGTTTTTTTGTGCCGCAAATCGCTATGCGGGAATTTGATACTTTTTGGACTGACATTGACTCAAACTAGCTAAAACTGTCCCCGCTTTGAGCGAAAATTGCAATTGATATTAAGATTTTTATCTAGGCACGCCCATACCAAATCCTGGATACGGTGTTGTTTGTAACATGAAGGTTTGCTTAAGGTATATTAAAAATTGTTGTACAGGGCCTCGAAAAACGTAAAGCCGGCACTGCCTTTAACAAAACATACCCTTCATTTACTTCAAGAAAAGATCCAGTTGAACAATGCTAAGACGTAATTTTTGTCTTCCGAGCAGTTGTCTTTTTGCTGAAAGTCAACACTTACATAGCGGCTCAGATACTAACATTATGTCCAATGAATGGCATAGCATAAATGTACAATAAACCCGACAAAAAATCTGATTACTTCTGAATTTACTTTACCAGTTATGTATACATACAAATAGAATACATATTTACAAAAATATATTTTACCTCTTAAGAAAAATCAAATTAAAAATAAGCAAAACAAAGTAATTCGTTTAAAAATATTTAGTAAATAATCTAAGACTTTCACACCGTGAAACTTTTGAGGACTACAAACATTAATTCTCTACCATATTCGCTAATTACATTCAAAATTGAATTTCAAATTTTTGCATCCATCGAAGTTTATATTCTGTATTAATTTTACCAATTGTTTAAAGACAGTCAGTGGAGAGTAACATGAATGCCACATGAATCTTATTGTTTAGATTCAATAGCAATCATGATATCTATTTATATCTACAAACGCCCTAGTTGTATAAATTATATAAATATTATTAACCTGCCGTAGCCCAGCCTATTTGAGCCCCACAATTGTTCCAACCCACCATTTTTATGGTTACTCTCTATTTACACAACCAATTTTATGGTGGCAGGGTTTGGAATACCGCATAGCAACCCCATCCACCAAAAAAATGGTTGGTGAACATCGAAACCCTGAAAACTACCAAAAAAATGGTTGCACACTTAAAACATGGGAAAAAATATTTTGCCTTCGAATTTCATTTTTAGAAAATAGAAATATCCACCAAATAACTTCTAATAAAAAAAAGAACACGTAGAAATAGTTTATTGACAGCTACTGAAAATCCCAGGTGTGGTGGTCTATAGGAAGATGAATATATTTCACTTCAAAATCGAAACCACCAAAAAAATGGTGGATTGGGCTACCGCGGGTTAAATACATTCAAATAGTTCTCAGTGTCGCATTAGTTACTATTTATATTAGACCATTTTATCTAACCACAATTTTCACACAGTCCAATTGTTTTTTGTTTCAGTTGTTGAAGATTATTAGTTATTTTTAGCTATTAATCATCATTTCAGTTATGACCGGGTTAATTGAATTACAGTTGGATTTTGCTGAGGGAATATTGCCAGCCAGAGACCAAATATCAACTATGTAACAATTTGCGAGCTGGGGCTCGCAACTCAATGTCAACAAAAAGCATAAAAATTTAATTTAAAAAAATTTAAAACTATGTGATACAAAGTATAACAATAGGTATATATAACCAATAACCTTATTCTGCAATTTTAATAATACTATATTTTGTCACTTCTACAATATTGAGTGAAATTCTAATTACTTTTTTGGAGGGCGTCTATTTAAGCTGGGTTTCCTAAACTCCCAAATCAAATTCCTCAGCGCATTCTTAAACTTAAAATAAATCATCTCAAAAGCCATAACAGAGTGTATAATATGGAATCACAGTTCCGTTATACATTAAATGTTATAATACCAATATATCTAGCATATTATCTGTTTCTGTTTTTTTCGATTTAAAAATAGAAAGAACGAAGCAAACTGATGTTTTACTGACACAAGCGAAACGAAGCTGCTTAGTTGTGTGAGAATTGAGTTTGCAGTGAGAAAATTGTTATACTCATTTTATTTCAAGCGGATGTTGAGTAGAATGTGATCACTTCTTAAAGGATGTGTAGAGTAGAGATAGAACAAACTGCAGCCTCACCAAAAGAAAAGATATACTTAAGCTGGCCACTGTTGATAGGCATTTTTGAACGCTAAGGTTGGCTACATAGTAGTGTGCCTACACTCTCAAAATATTGAGAATGTAGACCGGGGTTGGAAAAAGCCGGGGTTCCGGGGCTGTAAGCCCCGAGGGGCACAATTACTGCAAAATGGTCCCATTGACTGCCAAAGGGCACCATTGACTGCCAAAGGGCACCATTGACTGCCAAAGAGCACCATTGACTGCCAAATGGCACTATTGACTGTCAAGCGGCACCATTTGCCAAAGGGCACCAAAGTTGACTGAGCAAAAACATTTCAGTAAAAATTAACAAAAATGAATAATTTTTCTATATCAGCCCCCTACTGACAATAATAACGGATAGGATATATCTTCTTTTTTTCATCTTTTCAAGTCTATAAGAACAACTATTCTAATAAAAAATCAAGGTTTCTTGAGGGCGCGAAAAAAATATGTTGGGTCAAAACCCCCAAAATGGCATTTTTTTCGATTTTTGGGCTCGGGGGTGAGAACTCCGAATTTAGAGCAAATTGGGTGCAATTATTTAGGGGTACCAAAAACAGAAATTCTAACTCCGATGTAGACAAAAGGAGAGTTCCGGTGACTTACTGAGAACTTCTTATGCTGTGGCGTAATGTTTATCTACAAGAGCAGTTGACTTTTCGTTTCAACTCTGCACTTATTTATTAGACTAATATAATAAATGTTACTTCAACTCTGGCATAAATATGAAGAAATTTTCTTACTCAGCTACGAACAGATTGCATTGCAATTGAACAGTAAAACAAAAGAAACTGTTGTAACAGAGTAAGTAAGTAGCGTCTGTTGTTGGTACGCCTTTAGACATTTTTTGGGGTGACTAGGGACGCTTTTTGGAGTAACCATTGTTTACATACGTATAATATTGTTTTGAATCTTCCCACCAACTTCCCCCCTCCACCCCTAAATTTCACTTCGACCATTAATGCTATAGGCATAGTGTAGTAGTAGTAAATACGTGTAAAGGCTATTCTGGGAAGAGCGCATAAACGTACAGACATACAGACAGGCAATTAAGTCAATTTTAGCTGGGTTACCCAAACTCCCAAATTTGAAAATGCTTCAGCGCATTGCCAAGCTAATAACAACGGTTGTGATTCCTTGCAAAAGCTTTTATATATTGTATATGGAATCACAGCTTCATTATACGTTTAAATGTTATATCTAGCATATCTGTTGCAGTTGTTTTCGATTTAAAAATAGAAAGAGCAAAGCAAACTAATATTTTACGGACAGAAGTGAATGAAAGCTGTTTGGTTGTGTGAGAATTGAGTTTGCAGTGTGAGAATGGTTATACTCATTTTTTTCAAGCGGATGCTCAGTAAAATGCAATCACTTTTTAAAGGAAGTGTCGAGATAAAATAGTCTGCAACTACACCACAAGAAAAAATATACCTAAGCTGGCCACTGTTGAAAGGCAATTTTGAGTGCTAAAGTGGGCTACATCAGTGCCGGCCTTAGAATTTGCGGGGCCCCGGGCCAATTATTATGGCACTATACGCAGAAATTAGCATTGTGCAAAATCAGGTAATAATAGCATTATGTTATAAAGAACTTCTGAAATTTATATACAACTTACAATATCTAACCTCATTCATCGATACTATTACGGAGTTACTCATGCTAAGAGAGTTTGACCGCGGGGCCCCCTTAAGCGCGGGGCCCCGGGCGGTCGCCCGGGTTGCCCATGCCTAAGGCCGGCACTGGGCTATATAATACTGTGCCTATACTCTCATAATAATGAGAATGTAGACACAACAAGAGTTCCGGTGAATTACAGAGAATTTGTTATGCTACGACTACAAAGTAATCTTTATCTTCAAGAGCATTTGACTTTCGTTGCAAGTGAGCAATTACTTATTAGCCAATATAACAAATGATGCTTCAATTTTAGGATAAATACGAAGAAACTTTCCTACTCAGCTACGTAGAAATTGCATTGCAATAGAATAGTCAAACAAAATAAAGTGTTAAATGATACCAACATTAATTGCAGTGTATAACGGTAAGCTTTCAAAATTGAATTTAGGTTTCATCGACATTTAACATAGTACTGTTTTCAAAATGTAATCTACTTTATAATATAGGCAGTCGGTTAAACATTAATGCCACATGAATATTATATAGTTAGTTTGTTTCATTTATTATTATTCATTAAGAATTTGTTTCATATAGCCAATGCAAAGACTGCCCATATTCACTACAACATTTCGTAATTTTACGAAAATGTGTTTTTGTTAATAGGTTAAATTTTTGCATGATATGAATTACACTGATATAACTATATCAATACTCAAATATGTATTACATGAAAAGAATTAAATTTTTATTGCTTGCATTGGGAACAGTCACAGTGTAGTTTTTAGTTCATTCAACGTTCTACACAATGCCAGTCCAATCGCCTTAAAAACTCCTGCAACATCATATGTCAAATTGGGAAGTGGAGTTGGCTGCAGAGACAATGGATTGGATTTGGGTTTCTTGCCGTATTATAATACAACTGTCCGGGTTATTATAATCTAATAAATATCTGCTAAAAATTCGGATTTAGGAAAACATTAACAGTATGTAATACAATCAATATTTTCCTACCGCTTTGAACTAATGGCTAAATAAAATTCAAATTCCTCGAAATGCACAAATTCGCATATCCACTCAAAATTGATAAGAAACAATTTCTTAATTTGATTGAACCTGCATTGAACCTTCATTAGTATACGTCTATATAATATTTAAATCAAAAAGCTAATTAGAGAATGCTCTTAGTAGTTTAAATAATAATATTAATATTTTCTTAATGCTAAGCATCATATATTCAGAAATATAGGTTACCTAAGTCATCCATGAATTTTTGTTTGTATGGCATAAATGTATACAATTGCGTGTATGAATAACACTTGCATAATAAAGATAGATGGGATATTTATTTACGAAAAACAGGAATTTTATGTATTATATATTTACTTAAAGAATTGGAAAAATATTTACTTTTGAACTCGACAATAATGGCATGCTGATACAACTGTAAAATACGATAATAATAATATGAAAATTAGAACTCGGGTCTAACAAGACCTGGACTTTTGTAGCCCATATGTAGGACAATTGGAAGCAGTTAAGTACACTCCACTCGTTGCAAGCTTTGATTTCATCCCACACTCTCCCTTGCTTTCAACCCCACTTTACACATAATATATTACTTGTCTCTGCTACGGCCTCCAGGTGTACATTGCAATGCAAAGCAATCGCATTCATTCCAGTATCATTGTCAATATCTAGCGAATTGAGATGGTTTCTAAGTTCAAATTCTGTGGCGTAATAAAGTTCCCTCAGGACATCTATCTGATTTTCCCCAGGCCCCCCAATTTTTTTAAAACTTCGAATTGTTGAAGGTGTTTGAATTGTGATCAAAGAGACATTGATGGCACAGAAGAAAACCTGAGGAGCGTGCTTGAGCCTTACTTTTGTTTAATCCGATTTCCTGTAATGGGGAGGGCTGAATTTATTGAAGTAGTTGAAAACTCCGGTGTATTGAGTATAAAAGAATGTGTTGAATTGCTTAATTATATAATCTTGCCTGACGAAAACAGGTTAGAGGCTTTTCAAATCATAATCATGTATAGCTTGGAATAGTATATTGGAATGATAATAAATATTAGGTAATTAAAGTTTTACAGTTTAAAATAATGGTTTAAATAGAGTCTCAATTGGCGCCACTTTACAATGCCCATGCAAATGCAGAGAGGACAGAAAATTTGTATTTTGTTGTGCAGCTATAAACGATATACTTAAAATAAAGCCGGTTCGCAGCAACGACTATGACGAGTAAATAACCAGTTTGTTATATTACTTCTTTAATTTAATATAATGTATAATATTTACTATGTCGTATTTTCTATAATTGCATGAATGCCCATAGGTTCATTATTACTGGAAATGGTACCACTACAATTAAGTTAAAATCTAGCGGCATTGTCCTACCTTCAAGTTCTACACAATCTTGCAAACAAAGTGTTTCGCTTGGTTTCCATGATTGCTCAATTGGTAAATGGACACACAGTCTAACAGGAGCAGTCTCTAAATCGTCGGAAATAATAAGTTACATTGAATTTGATCCTCCTGTGAGTTTGCAAGTGGATGTGAAGTATCATCTTAGAATAAATCTGACCGTGTGCAATATAAAACACTTTTCGCAAAATTGCTTAACGTCATTAGCTCGGTCACCAACTTTAATCGTACATTTATATTTACATGTTTTGTTTGAGGGCTCTACCCTTGATTATGATAAACGTGTTGAACTAGTGAACTACTCGTAAGAATTAATGAAGGAATCGACGTTTACCTGGAGGAATTTGAGCAAACAATAGTTGAAACTTCAGTTTATGCCCTTTAGCTACACCATTTGGGCATTACAATATGCAAATTAATATTCTATTCTTTATTTTTGATTAGATTTAAAGAAATTATTTTTCATGGAAGAAAATAGCAATGTAGTATTTCCTATTTACTACTGTTGAAAGTTCAGAAATGAACCTGAGGCAAAATCTATTTAGGAAAGGTTTTTCAGGTAAGGTCACCTAAAAACTCATCGTGGGTTTTTGGGTGACTTGAGACAGGTTTTGGGTACCTTGACAATTCCTGGGTGAACTGATACATGTATAAAGTTTGCGCGCTGGAGTTTTTGGGCGACTTGAGAATTTTTTTTCTTGCTATCTGGAGTTTTTAATAATTTGGTTGAGGCACAACATTTTTCGTGACTTAATACACGTTTTCGGTGACTTGAGACAATTTTTGGGTGACTAGTCCCTGGCGCCGACACACTAGTCTGGCATTTGAAAACACTTAGACCCTGGCGCCCCTGGCGATTGTTCAACCTGCTCCAGTGATTTCAACGCCCCTGCTTGAGACACTTATTGGGTACCATACCATGAGACATTCATGGAAGAATTTTACTTACGTGTTATCAGTTGACGGCATGGACATTGGTGTGCAGTATAGGATCCGGTCCCACCCGTAACCTAGACAACCATCTTGCTTTAATGGGTTAGGCGCAAAAAATTGTGGCAGTTTTTTAAATTTTTGGATTGCAATTCATGGGGAAATTTTGCTTTTCAATTTTTGATGACAAACATCAGATATTCCCTTCCCTTTAAGACACACTTGTTGTCCAGGATAACCTAGCAAGTAACCCTAGGGTTGAGCCAACCCAATATGGTTAAGGCTAAGTTCGGGTCATGGAGTGACCAAGTTCAACGTGTTGGCTCCTGACAGGTCGAACTAAGAAATTGTAGGGTTGGGTTGGGTTGATTTTTTTATTCGGTTTGAAAAACTGTTTCAAAAGCTTAAAATCACACGACATTGTACTCCAAATAAGTAATGAAAACCAGTTTTTGGGATCACTTACATTGAATAAAGTACAAAAATAAAATTTAAAATTGTATAATAAATTGCATTCACTGTAAAGACATCTTTAAATATGGCAAAAAGTGATTATGATTAGCATGTTAAAGAGTATACTAAATTGTGCTGCGTGAAAACAGTTCATGTAAATATAGGGTTTGGGTTGGGTTTCCGAAAATTGGGTCAGCGTTGGGTGGGGTTGGATGTAAGATAGAATTGAAGGGTTATTGGTGGGTTAGGTGACCATGATATAGTTGAAGGTTAGGGTCGGTCTGGATAAAGCCGACCCACTAGATACTCTAGTTTACAAACATCTATTAGAAATAATCTCAAACTTTGTGAAATTAAGAATAAACCCATTTTACCCAGATAACAATATTTCTTACATGAACATTTAAAGGAAAAATATAATATTGATGCAGTGTAGCTTGCTAACTGTGTAATTCTGTTTTATGAAATTTTAATTTTCTCTTAAAGTTAACAAAAAGGGGAGAAAATTTCAACTTAAAATAAAAATGAGATAGCACACTTTCAGTTCTGATTAAAAAGTAGTTGTTAAGCAATATGAATTATAATTACATGAGAAAGGCAGCACCATTTTTTGGAATAAAGTTGACCACCACGGCCATAGTGCACAGCAGCTTAATAGTTGGTTTTCATGAGTTAGAAAAGAGCGGTGGACTGATGTACATGTTGATGAAGGACTGATTGATGACCGAGTCATATTTTTACCTTCTTGACAACAACAACAAAAATTATTTATACAATGAAACTATTAATATTAATAATATTTATCATCTTCGTGACAGAAAGTCATACGAAGGAAGTGCATTTGAGGTTAACAAATATACAGTTTAGTATTATTCCAAATTTTAAGTGCAAAGTTGGACGTTTTTAAAAAGTTCAATCATTTCAAAATTTTGCAAGTATTTAGAATAATTATTTTGCATTTAAATAAATTTGGACAAATTATTGGCAAATTTTGATGATTACAAGTTCATTAAATTCATGTGCCTCCGATATATCTCACAATTATGAACATACACTTTTTACAATACACTTCCATTTGAGATATTGACTTCCGCTTTTCATTTTCCTAGAGGAATGGAGAGAACATAAAGTACATCACAAATACAAGTTAAAGAGTACGCGCAAGATTTAATAACTTTACAATACCGTAGTTCCCAGTTTCACACGGACGAATTGAGATCAACTGATGAATATAGGTGTGTTCTCTAGCAAAATAAATAAACGATTTCAAACGGATATAAAAATTTATCAGAAGAAGTACTGTAAATAATTTAAGTTATGCATTCTATTATTTTACCCCCTCTGAAATTCTTTACATAAGCATAATATTTTTTTCTGAATCCCCCTTCCCACCAACACCGCTCACAATCACCCTCCCCTCAAACGTTTATGTAGCTATGCACCCAGTTTTTCCCATTATTTGTGACCTAGGTCATGAAGGATGTACCCTATATATGTAGACCCCAGTTTTGACTGATACTTCCTTGAAACCTCCAGATAACATGTCAAGTTTGAACCAATTTGGTTTATCCGTTCATGCGTTAATGTATCAATTCTTATGCATATTAAAGTCCTCATTTGTATGAATTTCTAAAAAAGGGACATTGTGTGATATTCAAGATTTTTGCGTAAGGAGCGCGCAAAGTTTGAGTTCTCCTACATTGTGTGTGTAAACTAAAAATGTCGACGAATTTTAAAAAGTATTCCTCGTTGTCAATTTTTTTTAAAATCTGACGCTTTCTGATTTTGGTTATAATGAGAAAAGATAATTCAGAAAAATATCACACAAGGTGACTTTTTCTATAACTTCACACATAATAATGTATCTTCGTTCATCATTTTGTTACACATAATGTAAATATTGTTAAAAAATAATACTATTAAACACACAACTTACCCAGTAGCGTATCCAGGATAATAAACTGGGGTGCACAACATATTATTGGTGCGTAAAATAGTTATTGTGAACAGCAAAATTCGAATAGAAATATAATTTTCTCCGTAATAGCTCTTTGCAATATTGAGAAATTTTTCATTCTGGGCTGTGGTTGGGGGCGCACATTAATAATATGGTAGGAAATTCGACACAAAAATATTCAGTAGGTAAAGTGCGTACCTTTTTTTGATACTTATTTAACAAACTACTTGAAATGATAGTGGGAGAAAATTCAAGTCATATGGATAACAGTCAGGTGGTCTGACACAGGCGTGTACCCAGGATCAGAACTAAGGGTTGCACACCAAGGTTGTAGACGGAAATTAAAAATATAAGGTACAATTCAGTCCATAATACAACTTGTTAATTATTTTAAAACCAACTTAAAATGCACCAACATCTTGCTTAGTTCGAAATTTTTTAAAACTTGTATGGCAAAATAATCTTAGTGTTCTGTCGGGTGCACGCGCACACTCCCCCTCCTGGGTACATGCCTAGTCTGAGATGGAGTTTTTTTTAAATAACTTCAACATCAAATCAGATGCAACTTTTTATATTGCATCCATTTAAAAGTTGGATTTAATTTAGATCCAAGTGCAAAAACAAAAAAATATTTAAAAAAATCTCCATCTCAGACTAATTTACTGTTACTATTGGATATATCTTTACCGCATACATTTTTTAAAATGTATGCAGAATCTTGTAAAAATACAAAATTTTGCAATAGTACTGGGAACTACACCAATTACTCAGACCCGGTTTGGCTTATTTACACCGCTGATACCTACATTACTACTACTACTACTACTACTAACAAATGAATGCAATATGGCTACCGCGTCATTATGCAAACATGTGCTGAACATATTGCTTGGCAATAAAACCTACAACAAATGAAGTGATAATATTAAAAAGTATACAGCACAACAAATTAGCCACTGCAGTGCTTAATTGGGACAAAATGGGTAATACCATTAACAATAGGTTCATGCAGTAACCTAATATAATGGGAAAATAAAGGTATTATCAGGTAAAAGTACATGCATATACCCAGTGATTTATACCTTTACTCTTTACCCCTCCGTTTTAATCTCTTTGTGGAATTTGAAGGGCTGTGAAGCGATCAAGCAAGTTACATTGAACTATGTTTGATAATTAACTACTAATTACTATAATAATTTTTTTATGTAATTAGAACATGAAAAGTTGATGAGTATAATATGAGTTAGCTTACCCCTTGTATTTCGTAATGTGGTGCAAAAAAAGATATCAATTATCTGTAACTGCTCAAAAACGTTTTTTACAAGATAAATATGAATACAATACATGTGCCGATCTCTACAAGAAATATACAGACGTATCTCTACAAGATCCAGCATCTGTATAAAAACATTGAAAGCTAAAGAAAAGTTATATAAGATTCAAAATAACACACGTGTTTCTCTTTCGGTAGAATTGTAGGTAAAGTGTCAGGGTCCTTAGAAAAATCGCCTGAAGCATAGTGCATTAAACTGTAGAAGTCCTATGGTCCAAAATCTTGATACGTTTCATTGTCTGTTATTTTAAAGTTGTGCTTTTGCCCTGTATTATAAACAACTATAAATTAATTGTAACTGGGTATACAAAAATATAATCCACTACTACAAATGGCCAGCATATAGTGCTACAAACCAATGTAACCGTTTGTACAGGGTGATCCACTTATTAATGAAACTTTCCCCTTTTTCTTCCCAATGGAGAAGTTGGCATATGATGCATCATATATCAAATGATGACCCAGCACGCGATCTTTCGAATGGTAGTAATATCATGTTTCGATGTTTGTACTTTCGGATATATCTGGATATGAATGAACTCACTTTTACGATGACTGTTTTCCAAGAAAATATTCTCTGAATACTTGGGCTTGGAATTGAAAGATACGAGATACAAGAGAAAGAAAGAGAATTACCACCATACGAAATATGCAATTCTAGGTCATCATTTGACATATATACATCATATTTCACCTTCCCCATTAATGAGAAAAAGGGGAAAGTTTCCTTAATAAGTGGGTCATAATGTATATTATATGTAGGTCGCGTAAGAAATTTTATTCTGGTATTAAGTTATAAGGCAGATTAGAATTATTTCATAGACAAGCTCGTCCACAACAAAAATTTATATCGGCTTTCTTCATGTAAATATTAAACATCCCAGCAATCAATTTTGGTTACAGTAAGAGCTGCATAACGCAAGCTGCTAACCAAAGATCGTAAAAATGCCGTAACTCAAAAACCAAAGTCAAACGTTAAAATGTCCTTTTTGCCAACCAAACTCATACCAAATCTCTTTAGAACGAACAAAAAATTTCTTCCTGTGCCGCGGCTAGAACTCAAACTCCTTACCAAGCAATCCGCTTCCTTACCACTACTCCACCTTCACATCTTGATAGAACAAGAGTAGGTACTTTGCTGCTTATTAGCTGTGAGGTGGTAATTCAAGCTGGCTGTCGCTGACATAATGTTTCGTTTTCCACGAACGAGAATTGACTAAATTATAACGTAATAGCTATATGGTAGTAATTTGGTTTTAAAATCTCGATAGGCTAACGCTATAGGTAAACCGAAACCAATAAAACTATCTGAACACGTTAATAATACCACATCGATATTTATGAAACGAAAATTGATTACTGGGATACAACTAAAAATCGGAAAAGGGCAAAAACATGTAAAATAAGAATCTGTATTTAAGCTTCTTATGGCCTGAAACGTTAAAATACGGTGTGTTCATGTCGTAGGTAGGGCCCATCGAAATGGACATGCTTTGCCTGCCTTTCCGCTCTGTACCGCTCGCACACAATGGTCGATTGAAAGTCGTTTATGTCCGACTCGTTTGTATGCTCATTCCGGGCCATCGGCGATAGGGATTCGGGATTCAGCTTCAGCCCGTTGAGCCCGTGATGTTGGATTTTGGGAAATTTTAGTTAAGCCCTTTTGTGGTGCCAATTTCAGATCGGTGAGCTGTGGTGTCAAGTACAGTTGACAGAGTTGACAGTACAGCCAATCCGTTTGTGCTGTGTGTGGTGTCAGTTTAAATTCAGCCACATTTCTACAAATGTAATAATTGATAATATTAAAAATAAAGTTGTTATTCAGCCAGAAAATGGAGAATACAATCGTGGAATATTTTGCTGAACACGAATGTTACCGTTGTGGTTACTGCCATTCTCCAGATACTAATTACTCTCATGGTATGTTAAATTACTTTATATACAACATTAAATTATGTTCGTAGTATTGATTTTAATGGTAAGGTTTTATTAACAAGCCGCTGATAAATTATATACAAGTACGCATAAACAAGGCCGTACCGAGGGGGGAGGCTTAGGGGTGAGGGGTAAAGTGCTTTGTTGCTTTTTAGTTAAATGTTCACTAATATTGTGACAGAGTGAGCAATGTTGAATGTATTTTGTGGGATTTGAAAACCAAAATAGTTGAACATTAAACTTGATTGAGCCTTATTCATTTTTGAGTCGTTAGGAAAAAACAGTTTTTTTTCAAAAAACGTGCAGAATGGAGTTTCCCGAAAAGAAATTCAAAAATGATCGGTTAACAATTTACATGTGACTCATGTTAGAAATATTTGTACAAATGATGTTGAATAAAATATGCATGCCCACCCTCTACACACCTTACAGTTCCTGTCCCTTTAATTTAAAGTAATGGATGAACTAATCATTCATCTGTACAAAAGTTTGAAGTTTTTAATAATAATTCTAAAAGGTTACAACTATGTTCAGCCGAATTTGAAAACCAAATGGACCTTTTCATTATTACAAAATTGGAAGAATCATACGGACGCAGTGGCGGATCTAGGATTTTTCAAGGGGGAGTTTTTCATTCACATGAGTAATCACATCGAATCAAGGCCGTATCCAGAAATCGATTTTTGGGTGGGCAAAATCCTTATATGAGGTAGAGATGTAACAATACTCGCGCGAAGCGCGAAAAATTTGAGCCAATTTTGGGCAAAATCGACATGAAATGCATATAATATGAGGTAAATCTATAACAATATACTGGCGCGAAAATGTTAAGCCAATTCTGAGCAAAATCGATATGAAATGTATCCAATTCTCGCGTAGCGCGATTTTTGCGATTTTTTACCCTTTCAAGCCAGAGAGATGCGAGCCAAATTCCAACAGTTCCAATTTCTTTGTTTCAAGCCAAAATAACGTCTTTTTGGGAATTACGCCTTCTTATTTAGTGTAAGTTCAGATTTCAAGAGGGGGGGGAGGGTTGGACCTGCTGGCATAGCCTGAAACGACTAAGCCTAGCTAGCCGCTAGACCCCCTCTGGAGATTTGAAAAAATTGAGACCCCCCCTG
>JAQFYB010003617.1:0-18832 GCA_034694085.1 Pogonognathellus longicornis | reverse complement strand
CAGTAAATGCCGGTATTTACCACTATTTCCCGGTTGGCATGGTATTTTCTACTTTTACTGACATTTGCCCAACCCTGGTATTATGCTACAGTGTAGCATCACATTGCTGCATAATTGCAAGTTTTACTACTTGCATTTTTGCATTTCCTTCAAGTCTGCTTTTGGTATTGTATAGATAATAGGTTATTTTTGTACTGGGTAATATAAGTATTATGGGTATACCTAAGTATTATGAAGGCGAAAAAAATGTTTCACCTTCATGTTAAAGGTGTCACAATCAATTGTTACTATTACTACGTAAGTAGTATGAATCTTTTCAAAGAGTCCGATGACTCGTCTGTTGACGCAATTACATAATATTCCCGATTTATAAAATCCATGGCTCAATCATATTAAGTTTAGTAGAAGATTTTTCTTTATTTTTATGTTCTTATATATTAACGGGGCATTGACCGAAAATGACATGCTAATTTGTAACGAATAACACAAGCTTTTGTTTTTATGATTTTGCTTTCAAAAGTGTTTACAATAGGTACTATCTGTATAAGTTTAAACTTTAAAACTAGTAAAACTACTTATTGCATTATGCATATAGTTTACTAGTGAATCGCAGTATAATTTTAATGCGTTTACATACTATATGTATTATGTGAATGTAGTTTTAGAGTTTTATAAGGTTTTACGTATGAATGTGCTACTACACGCTAATGTCACAATATTATGTTGACAAAATATTTTTTCCCTCTAACAATCCAGTTTTAGAAATCAGTAGACAGTACACTTGAGTTTTTACAAAGAAGAGTGTATGAAACAACAGCAAGTCTGTTTGGTAAATCATTTTTTCTTTTGTTACACCACTGTGATGTCATCTTGGAACTTGTCATCTTCAATATTTAAATTTGTATTACTGGGATGCTTTGTGCAAATTTGTTATCATCGATTTCAGTTCTCATTGGTGGCTCCAGTTCTTTCATAACAATAGTCGTATCAGAAAAGGTCATCTCAGAACGCCTCCTCCTCACTCCTTACACACTATACCAAGCATTTTCTATTCTACTCCAAATCGTCTGTCCCTCTTAATGTGCGGGTACTCGGTACAACACATTTCAATGTAATTTTTTACTTTTCAATAGCTATAGGTATGTACTATGTACCTAGACTACCTATGTATTTACTATTTAGCACTCACTCATTCACATGATCACATCTTTATTTTCCGTTTGCAACAAATGAAATGAATGAGTTATTCTTTATCCTGGAGGACATTTGGCCCAGACGACAAAAACATCCAACTTCAATTCGTCCAAAAATGATTTCTTTCAATTCTAATTCTGTATGTAAAGTGATCATTTTTGACAAAAATTTCAAGATTCCAAAATCATGATTATTGTTAATACTTTAGAGTTTTCAAGTACCTATTATGTTACACAGTGCGTGACGTATTTTTTTAAGGAGTGGGGGTTTGGAGGCTGAAGCACTCCTGTTCCAATTTTGGACTACACACTAATTTCCGATTCAAAATCAAGTCTCTACCAAACGGCCAAAAACAGATCATTTTGCCACAATTTTTTGCTCTATAGTCCCCACCCTCCAATATATGACCAAGATTCTCCCTAATGTTACTATGCATATCATTAAGAATAATACAGTTAAAGAAAAATATTAGGAGTCTAATGTTTATTCGTATGTAATTTTCGATGTGACAAGTTAAAATAGTTTTTAATCGAGTCATGATTAATTATTCCATTCGACAGGGTTCATCTTTTTTCCGAAACCCCACCTAGCATTATTTCATCTCAAACAGGGTTGCTTGCTACTAAACTAACCTATACGTCTTTCTGAACTGGTAACTGGAGTCGGGGATTAATTATTCACAAAATGTCTTTATCTGAATAAGAGTACAATGAGAATGGGCAGATCCCTCCTGTTCTTCTCACCTCACCTCAAATATAGTTGTCATGTCACACAGGCACACTGCGTCTTATACTCACTAATAGCTAAATAAACTAGTAAACCCCTAAAAAGGTTAACGTTGACACTGTCTCTTCTTATTTCTGTGCGTCGCATCTCATCGACGAACCCTAACCCTTCCTTGTTACAATGAATTCAGATCCTATTTCAGTTCCTTTATATATATAGGTATAGTATTATGTTGCATAAAGCGTAATTCTTCCTTTCTCTTGGCCAACAGACCACGAATTTGATTCCTCCGTAGAAAGATAAATGTTTAAGTTCAGTTGGGTTCATTCTTAGTTTAAACCTCGGTAGCAAAACAACCAGTAGGTACGCGTCTAGTGCCAATACATTTCAAACCTGATTTTGGAAAATAAAAAATAAAAATAAATCCAGGTTTTTATATAAAATAGTTATTCCAACGAGAAATCAATATGAAGAAATCTCCGAGTTTACTTTGTGCCAAGAAATTAGACAGGGAATACCACCCTCGAAACAAACAACATGGTCATATCAATAAAAGGCGAAAAATTTCTACGACAAATCCTGGAGGTTCTCCAATAGGCCTTGCAACCAATGCAACCTCGCCTGGAAATGTAATTATTCGAGCCCTTCTTCTCATTGCTCTTGTATATTGTAGTCGATGGCCTTATTTCACGGATACGAATGGAGGGACTGCAGGGTCAAGCCCAGACTCATTTGGCGCATCCCCTGGAAGTAATATTTTAGTGTCTGATGGAAGAAGTTCAGAAATCCATTTGCGACCGTCTCAACAAAACGGAACCAAAGATACAGAGGCTTACAGCTATCTTTTAAAGTAAGTAACCTACATTATATTGGTTGATACGGATTTTCCATTCTTTCTATTGTTCTAAAGCGTCAGGAAAATTATGGTTAAATACCTGTACCTACGCAAGGATTTTTTTCACTACAATTAAATCTTAGGATGAACTTTGCTTATATCCTGTTTCTTTGCACTTAAAAATGACATTGCATTTTCATTTGTAACTGAGATGGTTTAACCTTTGTTCTTACTTGACCTTTGTATGCTGTTTTGGTCTTTTTGGGCTGAAACTTGTTTTATGTACGTATATTGGCGTATATCGTATCATACAGATTCAATAATACATGCTTCTATTTAAAATTTTAAACTACTAAGAATAATAATAGTGTAGCAGGGAAAATTGTTGAGATTTATTGGATGACGAGGGAAGAGATATTAACACCACTGCACGCTGTCGATTCTACTACTTGCGTTTATATGTATATGAATGTGATGTTGATGTTACATGAATACCAGCTAAGTCCAGCTTACAGAAAATCTCAAATAACTGAAAGATATTATTATAATTCTTTACGCAATCCCATTTTATTAGCTTGTAATAAAAATCGATTAGTTTGAATAGGAAAGACTCGAATTATCTAGGCTTTCCATTTTGCATACGTAGGCCAAAGCGAAGTATAAGTAGGGAACAAAGTCTACTTGCGAGGAAAGACACTTTACTAGTACGTAGTACTAGAAAATAAACGTAGTTCAATAAATATCTTAAATTATGACTGAGTCTAATTCAGATATAATAATACCCTCCCTCAGCACTAATCGAATACTGGATTGAAAAAGCCTTAATTAATTAGTAACGTACGAAAAGAATTAACACGTGAACCCCATCATATTCTGCAATTACCAATTATGTAATAAATTACGATGTTTCACCTAAGGGGTAAAAGAGCAATATTTGTAAAGTCAGTTCTCATACTTCTTGCATTATATTGCAATCTGAAGAATCTGCACATGAAATAGCTAATGTAATCGATTTTCTCATAGTGGTAAAAAGCAGGAATTTTATTTTCGATTTCGATATCTATATGCATGTGTGTATACATGCAATTTTTATGATATATGGCGAGAATAACTTCATAAATTAAGATGCATCTGCATGAATGGTAATAAAACTCCCCTGGGTTTGTTAACATGACATTAGCACGATATATTTCTTAAAGTCTGATACCAAAAAATGTGTGAACGCAGTTAAGGGATTTACTCCCTGACCACGCAACGAGAGCATGGGTGAATTAGGGCGATTTATTTTTTTTATTGTTGCGAACTTGCGAATGAGAACTTTGAACAATTATAAATGTAATTGCCTGACAGGTGGAAAGTCTGAATTTTATTACGGAAAGAATTGTTTAAAATCAAATAGGATTTTCCTAATCATTCTCATTCTTATTTCAGGTGGATTTCTGTCAGTTTGGATCAGTTGGTCGTCTTCGTTCTAACTGCAGTGCTCGCTGTCAGATATTTCTTCTTCGAAGATAAATTGGACACAGACAATAGAAATCCTCTTCAAGTTTCACAGCAACTACCATCATCACTTCCAACTCCTACACTTGTCAAAGAGCCAGACACCACCACAACAATCGTTTCTTCATCGTCTTCATCCTGTAACAAAGAAAAGGAAACTCCAGTACAAATTGGTGAGTGCAATTTAAGCAAAGGACAAGGTTTCCAAAACTTAATTGCAGAGTAAACAAACTTGTTAAATATGTACATATATTAATATTCTTGCCCATGATTTTTATTTCAGTTCTTCCAACAACTACCACGGCTATTGTAAATACTCCTGTCACGATGTCTTCTATTTTGTCTCAACAACCGTTAAACCTCTCGTTGTCCAACAAAATCCATAGTAAGGATAATAGCATTGAGAAAAATTCATCCGCTTGTTCTTTCCGAATCGGTGAATCCGATAGTGATAGTGAGAATTCAGAAAACGACGATACCAAAGGAAATAATAAGTTAATCGTAGCAGAATCGTGTAATAAATCTATCCAAACCCTGGAAATAAGCAATGAAAAAGAAATCATTTTAACTAACAATACAAGCTCGAAAATTGTGCGAAGTATTCAGGACTGTCTGGCTATTTACAAATCTGAGGATGGTGCGAAGGGTTTGTCGGATGAAGAGGTGATTGCCCTTGTAAATACGAAACATATTCCAGCGTATCAATTGGAAAAAGCTGTGGATGATGCCGAGCGGGGTGTAGCTATAAGGTGAGAGTTCCTTTGTCAATCTATTTGTAGCTAAATATAATTTATAATAAGTAGCTCGGCTATTATTATTATTCATGAGATTCTTAACAAGATCAATAGAAATATAGAACTACACAAATCTATTCTTTTGGACGCAATAAAAATATCTGAATTATATAATTCCCTCATTTTTGCTTCCCTTTCATTGTACATTACATAATAGTTACATTATTATTATTATGTTTTTTGCCAGACATGGTAGATAAATTGAAGCGTAATCTACCAAAACATAATTTTGCAACAAAAAAATGTTTATTTACTCTATGTTTCATTTTTTTTATACAGACGCAAAATAGTTGGAAAAACTGTTGGGATGTCAAGTGAAGGTCTTTCGAATGAATTGCCCTACAAGAATTACGATTACTCTAAAGTGATGGGAGCCTGCTGTGAGAATGTTATTGGATATATTCCCGTACCTGTTGGTGTTGCCGGTCCTTTGAAACTTGACGGTACAGTTTATCAAGTTCCAATGGCCACAACCGAAGGGTAAGTTTAATACATGAAAAATTCGCAAACTCTTTAGTAAACATAGTTTTATATACGGTTGTTTTTATTACGCAATCAAGCAATTATTTCATTTATGTGTAATATTTAATGGTGTTTTGCAGATGTCTTGTTGCGAGTACGAATCGGGGTTGCCGAGCACTTCAGAATGGAATACGAAGCCGTGTTGTTTACGATGGAATGTCTCGGGCACCCATTGTTAGATTTCCAAATGCTATTAGAGCCAGTGAAGCCATGCTGTGGCTAACAGATGAAGATAAATTCCAAACCATCAAAAGCAGTTTTGATTCCTCAAGTAGATTTGCTCGACTTCAAAAAGTACACTGTCGAATCGCCGGTCGCTATTTATTTATTCGCTTTGTGGCTAAGACGGGAGACGCTATGGGAATGAATATGATTTCCAAAGGAACGGAAGTGGCATTAAACACAATGCAAGACAGTTTCAGTGACATGGAAATCATGTCGCTCAGTGGGAATGTGTGTACAGACAAAAAACCAGCAGCTATCAACTGGATTGAAGGTCGCGGCAAGAGCGTCGTAGCTGAAGCCGTTGTTCCCGCACACATTGTTGAAAACGTTCTGAAAACAACCGTAGCAGCTCTCGTGGAATTGAATATAGCTAAGAATTTGGTAGGATCAGCCATGGCTGGATCTATTGGTGGATTTAATGCTCACGCAGCAAACATTGTAACTGCTATTTACATTGCAACTGGACAAGTAAGCACAAAATGCAAATTCATTGCATATTTTATTGTTTGAATAATTTTATTTTTAAAATACATACAACTTTCTACAAAAGAATCTCAACAATTGTATACATTTTTGCTTTTGTTATAGGATCCTGCACAAAATGTTGGAAGTAGTAACTGCATGACGCTGATGGAGCCATGGGGTGATAATGGAAAGGATTTATTTATCTCCTGCAGTATGCCGTCCATGGAAATCGGGACTGTTGGAGGAGGGACAATTTTGGGTGCCCAGTCTGCATGTTTGGAAATGCTGGGAGTGAAAGGTGCAAATTCTTCAAATCCTGGAGAAAATGCAAGAACGCTAGCAAGAATTGTATGTGGAACTGTTTTGGCTGGAGAGCTCTCTTTGATGTCTGCACTCGCAGCAGGTCATCTGGTCAGGTCACATCTGAAACACAATCGTTCCTCAACAAACGTCGAAGCCAACCCTGCTGCAATCAAAAATGAGACCCCATCCTCATTGAAGGAAGTTGTACCTTCCGAAATTCCAGTATGTAATAATAAGCCTATGCAGAGACTAGTTGGTTTGACCAAAAGACCTCCTTTAGCAAATTCTTCATTAACCCCACAATCTGTTACAATGGATTTTTTAAGTTTACCTGAGTGTAAACAAGCGTAGAGTAGAGATTGAGGGCATAGTCAAATTGACCTCTACACTCAAAATTATTATTACTACAAAGAACAAATAAACTCTTATGATTCTTAAGCAAATATAAAGCAGTTCTGGTATACATGCACGCAGTTGTTAATTGTTTGGGAACAAGCGATGAAAAAACTCAATATTTTATATTTTGTCTATGTAAATTGATTTACTTCTTGCTTTACTTAGAATTACTATTGCGGGTTATCAAAGTAGCTAGTCAGTTCAAAAATATTGTAAACGTAGAGTAATGCCTTCCTGACATTATAGTTGTATACATCGTACTGTACTTAAGTACATATTATTATGGCAATCCTATATATAGTAGGTGTAAAGTAGAAGAACATATATTAGTGTGGCAGCGGTTGGCTAGTTTTACTCAAACATTTTTAGAAAACCAAATAATAATCTTGTAATTTTGTGTATTATAAATTATATGGTAGTGTTATAATTAACAAACTACTAAACACGCCTGCACTAGTAATAGTATTGCTAAACAAACTTGTGTATTCAAACAAACTGTCCTATGAAACTTTACAAAATCTCTCAATTGAATGTAACATACTACTTTTATATAAGGTTCTACATAGTTATGTGTAGTAGGTGTAAAATGTTTCTCTAATAAAGCTAGTAATCAAAACCTTCAAAATATCTAGCTTCTAGTATTTATAAAATATGATCTAACATATTTCAGATAGGCTAATAATGTTAGCAAACTTTGTGTACCTATATGTTGTATGTAGTTCATTTTCATAGAAAAATACAATACAATTCACTTCTAAGTTTTGGAAATATTTTTGAAAAGTTGTAAATAAACTAAAAAATAAATTGTCGGAAAATGTACTATTTATAAACATTATTCTTACCTTTGTAAATACATGTATTATACAGCATAACATTGTTAAATAATCATTTCCTGCTAATAATGCGAATAGCAGCAATCATTTTTCTGTAATAAATATGACATGAATTCAAAATGTTCATTTAATGCTTAATGTATAATATTTTTTGCTAGTTTAAGACACAATTTCATTGGGGGGGGGGGGGCATTGGGTATCTTTGAGCATCGAGTCATTTTTAATTGTAACACTAAAAACCCCTTATTTTTGACAAGATTTGACTTTTTGACTTAAAGACAAAATCCGAAAATATCTGCTGAAGCATTCAGCATAGTTGCCCTGTCCCTAAATACAGCCTTGCAGGTAAATGCATTAGATACCTAAACGAGCAAAAACAAAACACGTGTAAACTTATTTTAACATAATAGGTAGGTTTTGATAAGTTAACTGCTATTCCACTTCTTGTACGAATGACTAATTTAAATTTAAGTGACTTAGCCCATTAGTATTTAATTATTCTACTAACTATGCAATAAAAAAGATAATGATATTTTGATATAGTACGTTTGCCCCCCTGACATTGGAACTGTGGAGGTTAGGAAGTCAATGGACAATATTATACATGCTTTAGCTGAATGAGAATATCTGAAGGTGCTGGAAGACCAAACTGTTGGATTTTCGAATTTACAGCAAGATAACAAAGAAAATAGAGGTTAGACAATTATGGCCAATCCTGCATAACACGAATCTGATTCTCATGCAAAAATCCTCCAATAACAGAAAAACCCGATCAGCCTGTAAAATGACTACACCTACCTAATTATGCTTAACCACCATTTAATATGAAATTGGAATTGGTTGATTCATTTTTATATACTTTTTAATTAATTTTATTGAAGTCGATGTTTAATGAGGATCGTTAATCACATAGCTATAGGTATTGTAGGTAATAATTATTAGTAACTGATTATTACCTACAAAAATACCGATTCTCGTGAGAAACTTAGCTAGTTAAGTTACTTGAAGTATACGTGCTATACGCTGATATTTTATGATTGTATGTATTACACAATTAATTATATACAACTTCCTTCCAGTTTGAGAGCATTTTATTTTATCTCTATCATTATCAAACTTATAATTATAATTATTATTGGTAATATGGGGTACTTGGTACATCACTCTGGCTTTCACAAATAAAGTGAGTGCAACCATATACCTATCTACATTAAATATCACGTATCAGCACTTTGATTGTTTATCTACAGGTATTCATATCCATTTATATCAATAAGTGTTCCTAGTTTATACAATGAGATTAATGTAAGGATGGACACTATTGGTGCTGCGCTGGCTGATTGGCTCTACTAATAATACATGTATAACTAAAGGTGCAATTAATTAATATGAATCACCCAAGAGCGCGATTGTCAGCTTGAACAGTTTTTCAAGGTTAAACTGTTCAAGCACTATAGGTTCACATACATATAATATCATTTATTATTTATTCAATAATCTTTTCTACTCCTTAATATTATCCAAAAAGTATTTTTGTCAGATTCTTTTTCTCGTCACTTTACATACATTATACTACAACTCTTTCAGTGTTCAGAGTAAAATCTGTGAAAGTAATTTATAGGTAGGTACTGTCGAAGATATTGATACTGCTATACGCATCAACGTAGAAACAGGTATGTGTACTTTTCGGACAGATTTTTACATATAACCGTGTTAATATTTATGTACATTTTCTTTATACAGAAATGCCTGAGTTCAAGTTCACCTACTATGACATCACCGGCATCGCAGAACACATCCGGTATATCTTTGCCGTAGCTGGAGTTCCATACGAGGATAATCGTATACCAAAGGATGACAAACATTACCCTATTTTACCTCCTGAAATAAAGAATAGTAATTCATACCTAATTAATTAAACGTTTCAAACTGATGTACACTTCCATCACCTAATTCTAGTCTAAAAAGATTTTTATTGTTAATTAGACCTTCCTTGGGGTTCATTACCAGTTTTGGAATATAATGGGAAAGTCATCGCACAATCTGCAGCAATATCACGTTTTCTTGCGAAAAAATTTAAGTTAGCAGGAGCCGATGATTACGAATCAGCTAAATGCGACGAATATGTAGAGGCAGTTAGGGACTTTGTGCATGGTAAGTTGTAGACATTTTTTGTGGTCTACCTGAATAATGAAAATTGATCGCAATGTATCACTGACTTCCGAGTTACGTAATATGAGATAACATTGTAATGGTTGCTTAATTTGTAACCCAGAATGGCGTTCCTTAGTCCATGAGAAAGACCCTGTAAAAAGATCGGAAGGTCTGAAAAAAATCAGAGAAACTGTAATTCCAAAATACATGGGGAAATTCAACAGTATTATCGAGAAAAATGGTGGGAAATGGTTTGTTGGATCTAATGTCACTTGGGCTGATTTATTTGCGGTCCACTACATCGACAGGATTAATAATCGTGGATCGTTAATGCTTTCGGAAAAAATCAGTATTGCCGATGGATTTCCGGCTGTGGAAAACATGATCAAATCTGTTCATGCTATTCCTGAAATCATAGAGTGGATTCAGAAAAGACCTAAAACAGAATAGTAAATGAAATACCATTTAATGAAATTCAAACTACCTTAATGGTAGGTGTTTTTTATCTCTTGGTGTTCTTGCTCAATAAAAAAATTAGAATGTTGGAATTGTTTAAAATCTTCTGTCTCAATGCATGTACACTGTATTGATGTGTTCTAAGTACACATTGATATATAATTGTCAATTAAAAAATACTGAATTCAAATACAACGTTTGCATTTGTTCTCCATATTAAAATCTATTTTTCTAAAGTTTTCCACTAGGTATTTGTAAATGAATTTCAAAATTTCAATTAATTATAACCTATAATATTATTCATGACAGGATCAGCTTAATACTGTTCGAAACTCCAAAAATTGATATGCAGTTTTATCTTCGGCTTTTTATTGGGCTAAAATTTGTTCTTCTGAAGGGGTCAAGTACTATAAGTACCCCTACTGAAATAGTACCCCTAGGCAAGCAATTATATACATTTAATACCTATCTGTATTTCTGTACAATAACCGCAGTTTTCATGAAAATGAGGCAATGTGAGACGAAGCTACAAATTATATGTATTTGTAAATACGACAAGATAAATATTGGTTTAATATGGTTTATATTTATGCAATGCATCAAACACAGAACAATTGCAGTGTGTTGTATTTTATGTTAAATTTTAAAACTGTCTTTGATGATTGATGTGTGATTGACCAGCATTTTCTTAACATCATCGGTGAAGACATTCATACAGGACTCTGAAAAGGTAGGTAGTCATTTTGTATTTGCTTCACGAAAATTTTATTTCCAATTATTTCGCATGTTTAACAATAAAAATGATTTTAGAATGGTTTAAAATACATAACATGATTGTACATTGTACATACGTTAATTGCATAATTGCATTTTAAAGCATTAATTGCATGTGAAATTCCCTATAAAGATATATAGGATGTAGATTATTGTCAAAATTGGCACTTTGTCCTATTATTTTTTATAATACATAATTGCATTTTTTATAATACTACAGAAAGTAAAAAGAATTTTTTGTACGTTTGTTGGTGTTTGTGTCTGAGGGTTGAGTTGCATTGTATGTACGTAAATTAAAATAAAATGTCACAGTCATTGTTCTCAAAGAATAGTTACTATTGCAAATATTTCTAAACTTATAATACACATGTCTACTTTAAATTGAAAGAAAATAATACTACTACTAGATACTATGTCAATATGTGTAGGATATACGTAGGTACCAGTACTAAAATATAAATTGTTTATGTCGAGATCGTCATTGAGTCAAGGTTGCTTAATAAAAATTGTTTACCAAGCAGTACAAAGCAGTATCGTTCGAAAATGTCATCAGTATTTGTGTCATGGATTAATAAAGCTTTGACTTTACAGTTGCAAGAAGAATTAAAGTAGTAGTGCATGGGCAGTCCTTTTTGTAGGTCGTATTGTATCAATATAATATACATATACATACGAATAGCATTGTAACAATAGCAATTAGTCTCATCTTTAATCTGTCTGTGTTTTTTATATCATTGCGTTGGGGTTAGGTACATGGCTCGATCTACTGATCTATAAGAGTCGCTGAGACATAGAACGGCAGATCTAGAAATGACCTGTATAAAAATAATATGTACGTCTGTGTCCGTTATAGTTTCCTATGGTTTAACATGGCAAGGTAATTTATCACTCTGCACTTCCACGGACAGACCTAATGACCTCAAAATGCCTTGCTGCATGCATATTCTATATAAGACGAAGATGTCCATGATAACAAAAGTCTATTAAAATAATTAACATGAAAAACAACAACAAAAACAATTACGTTTAACGTAAAGAAAAATAAATATCTGTAGTATTTATGTGGACTTCTTTGTTGGCGACTCATCAATGAGGTAGCAACTGTACTTTTTGCTACACACAGTTGGTTCCATATAAGCACGAGCCATGCGCTTCAAAGAATTAGGCATATGGTTCTCAAATTTGCTGATAACTCTGAAAAACAAGAAACAATAACAGATCCATTTTGTTATTACGAGTAATAAAAATAAATTAATAATACATAGGTACTCATGAAAATATCATTTGCATTTGCTTTTGATCCAGCAATGTAGTATGAAGGTCATTTTTAAGGAAAAACAGCAAACAATAAAAACTAGAAATAATTTTTTACAACTTAATCGGGTAGGTTGATTTAAAAATAACAAAATTAAATATATTTACCTTTTAAGGGCTCTGTCAATAATAGTGCCTCGACTGTAAGTGCTCATCTCACAAGAAATTCTTTCAACACATTTGTCGCTCTCAAGGACGCTTCTTGCCAAATGAGTCATTTTCCCACTAATATCAGAAAAACTGAAAGCGCCGATACTTCTTCCGAGGCCGGTTCCGGTGGTGTCAGTAGGAACAGTAATAACAGGCAGAGGAAGGAAAAGTAAGAGCAAGGGTAAAAGCAGCACAAACGGAACTGCAAGGAGTAAAAGAGGAATTCCGACTAATTTGAGTAGACCCAAAAGTCCTAAACCTTTGACTCCTTTTATCCCTAAGAGGCCAGCAAGTCCTCCTAAGCCGCCAAGACCTCCAAGACCAGCTCCTCCAAATCCTAATCCGTCGGAATCATACCCTTTAAAAAAATCGAAACATTAATAACATAGACAAATACATTTTTTCTTGCATGAAGAGTCGCATATAATATTTTCATGATAAACAAAATTTGTAGATATTTGAAAGTTCATAGGTGTTCACATATCCATGGTATATATTTTGAAACTATCAGAAAAACCAAAAAATTAAGAATAATTTTGACATTTTTTCGATTAAGTTTTTGTTTTTCCTAAAATTGCAATTTCTCCGACATTCTTAAATGATTTGCCACTTTTTCATGATACATTACTTTCATTTTAAAAATGTTTTTCTAATATTTTCAAAGAATTTCACTGCACACTTAGAGTATTAATTATTAAAGAACAAAGTAAGTTTGTGGTATTCACCTGTTGTATCGGGAGTTCCATAGTCAGAAGAGGGAAAGAAAGACGATGAATGCGACGAGCCATGATGAGCAGGTTGATAATTGTTAGCAGACTCAGCAGCAGCATTAACATAAGAATCTCTGTTCCATGCATTTTTACTAGCTTCATGGGCAACTGGGTAATACTGTCTGTACTGTTGCTGGTCGAAATTGTTATTACTATTGTCATACACATTATTATTAGAAGAACTGACACCATTCGCACTAGAAACGGGCACTCCTGAGTTTCCAAGTATTTCATTGCTACTTACAGGCCCGACAGGAGAAGTGTCACTCTGAATCCCTTTCGCAAAAAATAACACACACACTGTGATAACGGGAAGGATATTTTTTCCAAACTGCCACTTAGCATGAAAAGAATGATTTTTTGCCATTTTTTATCCAGAAAAGCTTTTATCTCTACAAATTCACTTTTATTGTACTCTTTAGACTCGAATTGCTGTGCTTATAGATTTGCTGTAAGTATAAACTCTCACATAAGAAAAGACTCGAGATTTTTTCTAGTGTATTGTTGCCGGTCTGTGTGACAACACGAAAGAAATTATTGTGAAAGAAGATGATAAAAGAATAGCGTATATATAGCCCTTCTAACTTTGACCCTTCCCTCATTCCTGACCCACAAAACAAATCCATCCCGGAAGCATCACTAGCCTAGTATGCGAATAATATTCATATTCACAGCAGGCTTTTCTCTACACATTCTTACTTACGTACTGTGACGCGGTTAAACGGAGACCACAACGTCAACAATAACCAAAGACTCATCATCACAAAGACCAAGATGAAGAAGGCCCTGCTTTATTTACAGGATACTGATATTAGTAGTATTAACCCTCTATTACTACTAAAGGCTAAATATACCATTAGTTACATATGTACATAAAACACATCGTCACAATACTACATATAAATCTCATACATGCAGTCAAATGACTTCTATTTGTAACTTTCAACTCTCCATACACTTACACACATACACACAATACACCGGTAACAATAACACATTATTGACGTGACAGACAGAAGAGAGAGTACATCTTCCCTACAGTACCTATTTACATCTATATACCTTTACATATACATTCATTACTAACCATTGTTGCCGAATATGTAATATGTAGCATGTATGTACCTACGTGTATGCAGAAGGATTTGGTGGTTTTGTGTGTATGAATAGAAAACATAGTCTGAAGATGAATCATTTTTAAACAAGTGTTGTGTATTGGGCATCTATAGGGGAATTTTATTACAAGCTCCTTAGATTTTGAATGGTTAAAATTTAGGTACTCCTTGCCCATCTTACTTTAGTAGTATGTGTTGATCTGCCTTTATTTTACTACACAGCACCAACAAATATAAAATATTTTATAGCTATGTTAGATTTGGTATATATATATAGGTATTCGATTCAAGGTATTAGTACTAATAATACGATAAGGATAATGTCTTTCTTGTTTTGATTTTATGCAGTGCACCTACCTTTATGCATGTTAATTAGAACCAAACAGGCAGCAAGTTTAAATATGCACGTGCTGTTCAATTAAAAACGCTTGCATATAAATGAAACAGTTAATATACTTGCACAGATTACTATTTTCATGTAAGTGGCATGAAATGATCTTGGTATATCTATATTGTGTGTATTGACTGCATTGTAAAGAGACTTGCAGTCTTCTACCTGTCAAATTCTTCAATTTATGGTTACAAATCAGTTGTAGTACACGTACATCGCATGTGAAACAAGCGAACATAAATAATTGCCGTTGGTAATTGTTTTATAGTGTGTAAGTGTATATGCGACTCTTCATCTTACAAAATGAGTATCTGGCAGGGAAGGATTGGCGGCTTGGGTTTCGTTTATAAGACCTGAGAGGATCTTTGAGAGGCATTCTGTTAGAAATAATAATAATATGCTTTATTATTATGTGTATGTTAAATATAGAAATGAGATTGTAGTAGTGTGAGATTATAAAATGTGGTGGTGGGGATGAATTCATTCGAGTGTGGCTTTTTGGTTTCATGGCTGGTTGCGTGTCCGTAAGTCAAGTGTAAATAATCCTAGTCTAAACGAAGTCCATCCGTCCCCTTTGGCATCCGCGGCATATTTTCTTGGCGTCCATTCTCAATACTTTGAAATTTACAATAAGAAATTAAGCTTGACAGTTGATTTCTACGATGAGCTTTTGTTTGTCGTATTTTACTAACATAATGCGTTTGGAACTGTAACGGTGATCGTTGTGTGTTCTTCATAATAATATGTTGTACTATTGTACACGCTTTTGTATTCATAGAACTTTACTGTCCAAGTATTTTTCCTTTGGTCTTTCTTTTATGTTTGACCATGTAACTCCTTAAATGAAACAACTTTCCTTGTTTGATTTACAATGCAAAGACAATTTTCAAAACTATGGACACCCCGGTGTGTATTGATATTCATTATAATTTTTCATGTACAAAATAAGTACCTACCTACCTACCTCGATTTTATTGACATTAGTGGATGGATGTATTGTAAAAATAAAAATAAATGAATTTTTATAAACTGTTACAGTAAAAATATTTTATTGTATTGTGTATCAGTTTTAAGAAAAGGGACGATAGGATGTACTGTGATTGCTACTTTTGTCAGATAGAAGGATATCGTGAAAGGGAAAAATTGGAGCAGAAGGAAAAGTGCAGCGAAAAGTTTTTACCGTGTGCTTTGAGATATATTACAAACCATATTGGGAAAACTGAGATTTTATTAGCTATCACGAATTGTAATTAGTTAGCTTTGTCTTTATCTTATATTGTAAAGCTATAAAAGTTTCATAAAAATATTTATCACTTTTGTATGTTACATATCCAACTTTGCGTGACTGGTGAATGTCGAGCTAATAAGTATGTATGATATAGAGGCGTGAGACATGAGTTTTGTATACACGTGAATCTACTAATTCCCCCATAATTATGTCAACTGAACAATAGAAATAATTAAAAGTTTGTACCTAACGGGCTCTTTCTACTTGACCAAATATTTTATAACTTTGCAAGGTTAGGCATAGCAGGATTTGTGTAAAACATTTAATGGATATTTGTAGGTAGGTATATCTCAATATATCAACTGTTTCCCTCTCGAGCTTGCCATTTATTGAAAACTGAAAAGTTGCAAAATGAAAATGGTGACTTATTATCGGGCAAGATAAGATGCAATGTATGACAATGACTATATTTTACTTCAAATGCATGGTAATATTTTTCCTTATACTAAACACTAGAAGTGGAAAAAGCACCATATTAATATAGTAATGAGAAGGAAAAATAAATTGTTAAGATTAAACTCGTTTATACTCCTGACAAAACAGAAGTCAACGTTTATTGCGTTTATTGCTAATGCATGGTTTAGATGTTAATTTTCAGATTCCATTAATAATATTAGCACACATTATTCCTTATCTTTATCGATCGATGGTATGTATGTTCATTTAGTATACCTTGAGACGAGGAATAATAATTATACTAATCTGCATAATGATTGCATCCAATTCAGCATTGGATGCAACTTATTAGGTTCATCGTTCAATCAACTGGCCAACATCATTTGCTGTATGTTGTATACCTATATAGTCCATAGTAAAGTACAGTTATTGGAGTATTATATAGGTTTTCCGTCTGCTCTAAAAAATTACGTGATGAGAATCGACGATCAAACTAAATGTAACACAATGTGCTTTTTACGGATGCTTTATTTGAAATTATTTGTAGTGATTAAATTAAATATTCAGCACCACATTCTTCAAGCGTGCGTTCTTATGAGTAGTCCTTATCAATAACATTTAAATAATTACAATTAGATACTTGTACCTGCATGTTGAACACATATCACATTAAGATTGCATAGTATAATATCTAATAATAGTTTTTCATCCGCTTTACCCACTTCAGTTGCATTAAACATCAGAAAAACAATAATTAAAAGTGTCAAGGCATCGTAACTGATTCTGATCCATAAAACCAAATATTAAACTCTGCTTCCATTCTGATTGAAAGCTTTATATTTTTGATTATTTACACAAATTAAAACTATGCAGGACAAAGAGTCAAGTTATATTGAGAATTCGATTGTAAAGTTATAACATAATATTATAACGTATCAACCTTGATGCAAATTCAAATTGACTGGAGTTTAGTATTATATGGCATAAATTTGCCGAGGTTATTTCAGTTCTTTGACTTCAAAGATTGTAGTAAACATTTCTGTGATTGCAATTTTATTTATGATTCATCAGTAGGTAATTAGATATACATAGGTACCTATTACCTATGCAAGTATTATTGAAACGCATTTAAACCGGAACTGCGATGAAAGTTCCTTAGCCCCTAAAATAAAACAATTGTCAATGCTATGCGGACATGACACTTAATTGACTTAATACAGCCATTACCTCATTTCATTACAAATGCATCGTCAAAGCTTTGTAAATTGTTATGCTTTCTAGTAGTGTTATCTGTATACGTATTACCTAGAGTCTAGTATTACCTATATAAAAAGTTCTCAAGTAATGACGTGTACACTTTCTATATTAGGTAAATCTCTTTGTCTTTATTTCGTCTCAAGTAAAATCCCATGAATCATGAAACATCGGTAGTAACTAGTACTAAGTATTAATAATGGAATTGGAAGTTGCCTTTTCACTATGGTATTATTATTGTTGTTGTCAATAAAATCCTTTGCGGATTTTCTTAACTCCTTCTCCTGTTTAAGCAAAAGCAACGCTATATACCTTTACACAAAAAGTGCATCCTGTTTTCTCTTTTCAAGCTTGCTTATAGTATAAACATTAATTTTGCATACTATTAATGTATCCAACTTGGGAAACCACTATAGTTTAGATTATTACAAAGATTAGATATCTATATTATGTTAGGTAAAATCTGTACAAGCAATCTTGCGAATAGTCAGGTTTATTTCGATTTATACTTATTATTATTATTTTTAATATATTTTTGCTATTCGAAAACACGTGAAATAAATATTGCCATAAAAAAAGTAGATTTACATTTCTTAAATTGAGTTTTTTTCCATAACATAAGGTGGAACGAATACTAATAAAGTATAAAGTCTGTTTCTCACTTCTTCACTACGGCAGAATATTCCAAAATATTTTTGTCATTAAAACTGAAGAAAAATAATTTTCTGTGGTTTAGTCAATTAAAAGTAAAAATAATCAAAGAACTCATAATCCAGTTAATCAGTGTAAACTGAAACAATGATGTAAAAATGTGCGAAACACACCTCCATAGTGAAATTAGTGAAATACCCTAGGTATACTTCACTCTAGCTGAAATTAAAGTAAAACGAATCTAACTCATAAGCCGAGTTTCCACCAGAGTCTCATCCCAATTGGCATCAGACAGTTTGTCTAATCCCAAACTGTATGTTACGAAA
>JAQFYB010003616.1:0-18832 GCA_034694085.1 Pogonognathellus longicornis | reverse complement strand
CTGCCAGCGTTCCGACGAACACCACATAATCCATAATTGTAAATACAGCCGTCATGATGACTGCAAGAATTAAATTTTACTTTTTCACAGGAGTTCTTCGAATTTTCTGCTTGCACAAAAATGTTTCTTGGTAATGATCATAGTCATTGCCTCCCCTGAAATCCCAAAAAAGAGGTTATTTTGTCCTGAAAGGCCAAAACAATCTCTTTTCAGGCATTTTGCTCTCCCCGACATATATTTTGCCCTCCCCGAAATCGATTTTTGGATACGGCCGTGATCACAGTAACTACACATTTAATTCTTAATATACTCAGGAAATCATTTGCATGCAAATAAACGCTGAGTGAAATCAGCAGTACAGCTGTATTTGTTTAACTAAATGGACATGAATGGGTACTAAAATGGAGAAGAACGAGATCAAAGTAGAATACACTAAGTACTACAAAAATACAGCTATATCTCCCCTCCAGTTTAATACTAACAAAAGATCAGAAACGTTCAGTAAAGTAAAGTAAAAGAAGTTCAGGTATCAATCTGCGCTTACTAAGAATTATTTTTGCGTGTGTGTAACTACCTATAACTTCGATCTTCTCGTCTCAAACTGCTTTATTTCACTACTTTAATAATTTAATGAAAAATTCAAATTGTCTGCTACAACATCTTTTGTGAAGTCGTCTATAGTCCATAGTCCATGCTCAAGGTACCATTTATTTAAGGCAGAAAAAGTTTGCTAAGAAGCGTTTGCAAATAAAATCGTTGATTACTATGATTACCTATACAATTAGGTATGTCAGAAAGAAACCCATAAGATACCTTACTATACACTAGCTACAAACTATAACTTTCTTATGTCTAGATACAATACAAATTATACATATTAAATATAGTTTTGAAGGTAGACAAGTATAAACTAAAAAGGACTTTTCTTAATTATTTATTTACCTCACTCAACTCTCCAGGTATACTCTAACACTTACTTAATTCAATTGAAAATATTCCTCACGAATAAAAACAAGAATACCTATGCATTAGGTATGCATGCACAAAGTCAAAACATGATCTTCTACTAAAAATGCGGCAGTTGTAGGTCATCATTATCAGCCAACCGACGATTCTCCAATAATATTAATTGATTTAATCATTCATATAATAATTTTCTTCTTCTCTTCCTTGTCTTATTAAAATGTAATAAAATAAAATTAACATGTAATAAAGTAGTTTCAACACACTTTATATCGCAGGGAGTACTATTTTACTAATGACATTCAGGGCCCAAAACTATCCATAAGTACATAGGCGTAGCCAGGTCAGGGGGGGGGGAGGACAAACTCAAAACATGAGGTATGTGTGCTCATTTTCGCGATTTTTGCAATTTCAGGGGGGGGGGGCAATTGCACTCTTGACCCCCTGGCTACGCCAGTGCCTAAGTAACTTTTGTTGCCAGTTTTGTTGATATTATGACTTTTCTGTTCAACAGTCGGATATACATAAAAGATGTTCGTATATAGTAGCTATATCATGTATAAAACATTATTATTTTACTATAATAATTAATAAATATTGTACTAATATACTGTATTATCCAGCTATTACGGCAGCAATAAATACCTGTAAGTACTCTATAGGCAGGCGCGTAGCCAAGGGGGTGAACAGGGTGCACGTGCATCCCCGAGAATCCATAGAATATCTAAAAAATTAGACAACTTTGCACAGAAAGTTCAAAAACGAATAAAAAATTTTGCGCTATGCGCGACTTTGATGATTTTAAGTCCGTTTTCACCGAGTTAACTCCATTACAACGCGCTATTATGGATTCACACTCGAATTTCGCCCTACCAGATATCAATTTTGTAAACAGCCCTGATGTGCAACCCCCAACTTATATTCCTGGCTACGCTCTTGTCTATAGGGACTATACATTTTAATATTCTCGTCTTGGTCTTGACAATTACTTTGTATTTTCTATCGATATGAGGTGATTCATAATCATAATAATATAATATCATAACACTACTGTATTAAGTATATATACCTACATACTAATATATTGATACACATACCTAGATGAAATCACAGTTTGTCTCTCTGTCTGTGGTAAAATTATTGTAATGCTACACAATGAGTACAAAAGAAACAAGCATTGGAATTATTGGAAATTGGAAAATCCATGTGATGATGTTAAATTTTTTATGCTTTTTTATTTCATTATGTTACCAATTCTTTTTAACACGTAGAGTCACATTATACATACTTTAATAATAATGAATAGTAATAATGTTTCTTTTGTGATAATACGATAACATACTTGCAATTGTAATAAACCTAACACTAACTTGTTAGTTCTCTCGGTCACCACCTGTAGGATATCATTTAAATACTTTTGTGTATTTTATATAGGTACTATTTTATGCATTAGTATTAATGTATCTACTTATACTTAGTATATATAGTCAATCAATCTGTAAATCTGTATGTATGTACTAAAGAGCACGCATAGCATAGGTAAATAGTTAATTTAAAAGTAATACTAATCTTAATTCTATTACATTTCATTACACAGGTACTCAAATTCACTTCAATCAATCCGGCGTTAGGTACATTACGTTGCATTGTTGTAAAATTACACAAATCACTGAGCACTGTTTTTAGATACAGAGAGGTAGCTGTAGCGGCATATCAACCCACACTCCACACACAGTTCAGTGTTCTAAATATAGAAAGATAGTCATTTTCATTTAACTATTAATTGCTATTATTACTACGCTTTATATCCATTAAATACATGCTACAATTACATACACTTTTTAGGCATACGCATACATAGACTCATTTTCTATGTATATACTTGCATACAATTGTTGTAAGAAAGTTACACACTTTTACATTACATTATACACTCAATATACAAATAGATATGCATAGAGATATTCATTACAGATAAATACTGCTAGGAGATGCTGTATACAACGTTATTACCTAATCCTGTAGTTAATAAACATAGAGTATACTGTTGTGTGTATTAGTTAGTTGTAAACGCATAAAACGTAAATGTATTGAGGTACACAGACTATTTTTGTCCGTTGTAAGTTAATTACCTAGGTATATATAGTTAGTAACATCTGAATTTGAAGATATTTAATTAAACACATTCGAATTCGTATACACAATACACATGCATAAATATATTTCATAGTAATAAATGGATACGTAGTAGCTTCTAAATATTTAAAGCACTTAGCTTAGCCATACGTTGGTTTGCAATGCTTTATCATTTACAACTTTATACCATCAATTATTTCATAATTCTTAATTTTTTATAGCTAATAAGTATTGAGGTTGAATTAGGAATGCGAAAGATTTGCAAGTGTAGTCACGGTTGTAAATAACGAATAAACTCATTTGCAACTTGTGCACAATTTGTCATACTATAAAAGTTGATTGTGATTAAATAGTTCGATGTAACGTTTTGTCATCATACTTTTGGTATCATAGGACGCTAATATTTTTCTCTTCGTGTTTGTAGTGGAATGATTTTTTAGTAATTTTGGTAAAAACTTATAATCATTACGCTAGGTCCATTGTATTTAATTGTTTTAGTTTCTTAAGGGTTTTGTTTGTTGCTTCGAGTGGAAGGGCTTCTAGTTTCGCCGGTCGTCGTAAAGAACCCATTTCTGGAGAACTGAGAAATCCATTTAGAGCACCAGCTATAAAAAATATTTCATTTATTAATTTCATGTTGTACTAGAGTAAATAGATCACACCTCTCTATGTGCTAGAGTTAGCATTGTATAAAAAATTAAGCAAGGATTTCAGGATTCAGCAGAGCCTTAATGTTAGCATTCTCCATAATGAATGATATTTAAAGTGAGATTAAAGACAATAATGTAAAAAGATTGAAAACAGTATATAGAAATATTATTACAAGAGCCCCATCCGTTTTGTACAGGCGATGGTCCCCACGAATGATGAAGTGTCGCATGTTGATTAGACTGTCCTTTGGTATTCACCGTATTGAAATGATTATTCCAGTTTAAAAGGATGTTTCCATTCGACCCCCCGTTATTATGAACTTTGTTTGCAAGATCTGTGCATTGATTGAATAAAACGAGTATTGAGACCGTACTACACAACTAACAATTGCACAAAAGTGATTTTAGAAGGGCCAAATGCGTTCTCTTTCCACTTGGTGAAAATGACAATATACTTATTTCCATTTACATTGTGTATGTCAGAAGTGTATCACAAGTAAATGCAATTAAGGATGAATTGAAGTCAAGTGTGTGATGTGTAGTTAAATCATAAGAGGCAAACATAATTTCATTGTAAAATTAACTAAAGCTTTTAAGATCATTGCAGAATTGCATAATAATAAAAGTATAAATACATATAGTTAGTAAACAATAGTTGCTGATTTGTATTTTTGCTTTGAATGTTTGGCACGTTACATTATTATGTTTATTTTATTATTGGCAAAGCGATTGTATGCAAATGTAAAACTACCTTTGAGATTGGATTTTTTACGATTCAATGAATTCTTTGTACATACATAGTATAGTAGTAAAGTAAGTGTACAAAAAGAACATGTTATTAAGACACTTGAAAAAAGAATGCAAATGATTTACTTGTAGTACCCGTCCACTTACTGATGACACGACTTGCATCTTGCTGCGCTTTCATTAACAGTTCAGAGGCTCGCTTGGGTTTGAAATAGTTTTCAGTGAATGCTTCTTGTTCATTCGTCTCGAATTTCTAGACGAGATAAAATAAAAAGCATTTATAATTATAACGTTGCTACACATAGGTAACTGTACTCATAAAGCCATAAATTATCGAGAAGGTGTGTACAAGTCTTGCATCTTTTATAGATAGCTAAGTATGTATGCAAATAAATGAAAATAGATTTCAGTTCAAGAGTCCACCTTGATTAGAATACTGTGATTGTTTTCCTCGTCTTCGTCCTCATTATCTGAGCCTAGTCTCGCTGGAGCCGTACGAGAAGGAACTCTGTTGTTGGAATTTTTTATATGGTTTGCATTGTTATGGGCTAATGACATTCCTAGACAGAAAAAAATTATACAGACACACATTATAAAATTAAATACCTATATACACAAGAACTATGTTTATTCTTTATGCTTTACTTCTTTACAAAACAAACAAGGAAAATGTAAGTAAGAAATTATATGTAATAAAATAATTGCTGTAATTGAGATAATCAAGTGTCTCAAACCTGCAGGAGGAAGTTTGGTTTTTATGACAGATAATTCTGGAAGTTTCCACCTTTGCGTTTCGTCACTCCATACTGCTTCAGATTTTATGGCATCAATATTCCTGCATTTAATGATTAGCATATTAGAAGATTAATTAATAGTTGCTTCAAACCTTAGTATGAGTAAATGGTATTGCACGGTAATAACTAATAATTTGGAGCAATTAAATCTTTTATTATGTAAGAATGAGAATGAGATTATGTAAGACTCTGACCCGTAGTTACAGTCCCTTCGTATAGTAGGTTGGATTTTATCCAGGATTCCTTGCAGTAATTTTAATTGTTGATCTTGTCTGCGTATTGTTTCTAAATAGTCTGTACGGTCGTTTTGAAATTCACTGTATAAATCGGAAACCTCTCTTTCTAGAGCACGAATCTATGAAATGCGATAAAATAAAATTAGGTCATCTTCATGTAAACGTTGTAGAAAAGTGAAGAAATCTTAAGAAATATTAGAGACAAAATAAGTTTTAACCTTTTGTTTAGATTTTTTCAACGCGTCAGTCTTAGCTCTGAGTTCCTCCTGAATACTATCGTATGCTTTTATGAGTAAACTGTCATCATCATCGCTTTTACTAATGGCCTCTGCCAAAACCTTGGATCGTTTCTCGGCGGCTTTTTTCTGTCTTTGTCTCTTTTCTTTTAATTCTTGATCGTGAGCCTTTTCTCCTCCTACCATATTCTCTTCTAATTCTTGCAGTCTAAAAAATGCAGAAATATTTTTTTTAAATATGCAAAATTATGTAACTTTTTTCTACATTCAAAGAAATTAATAACGGTATTATAAAGCAATCTTCAAACCTAGCTAGAGCTTCCTGCTGTTCCGGACTGAGTGAATGTCCTTCACCATTATTCATTAGCATAGTTGGCATAGGAGTCCCTGGATGGATGCTATTGTTGTTGTTGTTGATATTTCTTCCATCATATTTTGAATTAAGGTATTCTTTTTCTTGTTCTTCTCGAACCTTCTCCAGTTCTTTTTGATATTGAACTTTGAGTTGGTCAACATCCGCTTGAAGCTCAGCTTTGCTTTGTTGTTCCTTCTGATAACTTTGCCGTAGAGCTTCCAATTGATGTTCATACTCTTGTCGGATTTTTTCTTTTTCAGCTTCGACATTGAGAGAAGGAATGTGTGAACTGTTTATACGACTTCCGTCAGAGTCTCCTTGTTCCTTTTGTCGTTCTAAAAGTTCCTTGAGCTGTCGGATTTCCTCTTGGTACTCGTTGAGCAAAGCGTCTTTCGGGTCTTGATTGATTCTTGGTTTGTTTTTGATGTTCTTGGCTCGGTTGGCGTAACGGAGTGTACTTAATGTTTCGTCGTAGTTATTGTCGGCAGGACTTATACAACCTACCATTAAAGTCTTTGTGTTTCCACCCAGAGAATCCTATGTTGACAAAACATTAATTAAGAAACAAAGAAACAAAGATTAATACTATAGAAAACTTTTAATGCACAATGTCATGATTCTTAGAAGGATTTCGTTTTTATTAGTTTTCTTTGACTTTTATTGCTTCATGGTCTCCTTTATCAATGATAAAAAAGTTTCAAGGAAAATCACAAGGAAATAAAATCATTTGGAAGACCATTTAGTTTTGTTTGCATTGGTTAGTAACCTGTAACAGTCGGGTGAGCTTGGAATCCCGGTATGGAATGTGTTTGGATTTTCCATCCACCAAAGCAGAAATTACATTTCCTAAGGCGGAGAGTGACAAGTTGATTTTAGTTGCTTCCTTTAATCTATCTCCGGTAGCACCTACGAAAGTAAATTTGCTTTGTAATATCAAAAAACTGATTATTAACCATTTTTCAATTAGATTTCATTTTAATTGACAGGAATCGGTACCAGTTTTTGCCTGTCTTTCACTTCCAGCTAAATCAACCAAATTGAGCTTTCCCTTTCTTATGTGCTGTGTGCCATCAAGCATTTCAATATTTATAGTGAAAATTGAATGTGATCTGGAACTGTCAGCATTCATTAATGTAGCTCCTACGGCTCGGTTCCTCCATCCACTGTCCATAAGGGCTTCGCATTCCTCAACATTGTGAACGGCATGTTGAGATAAATCTGTAGCAATAGTAATATATTCATTGTAAACCAAACTTCTTATCTTGTAGAGTTAGTCATCGTATTTATGATTTAATTATTTTAACAGCAACATTTAATTAACAGTATGTAATAATGAGACATTTCTACTGCACTGTCAAATTCCACATCCAGGTGAACAGGATTTCGCATTCATTTTTGCATTTTAACTATATTAATTGTGCTAACAATTATTTCCCTTGAAAAACGTATAAAAATTATCATGATTTTATACCACCCTTTTTTATTTTACGGTGAAATTTTTTACTGCACAATATTATAAGTAGGTACAATGCATCCACACATATTCTGTGTATGTAACTTATATTATAAATATATAATGTATAATTGTACATATATGTACATATATAATGTATGGATAAGTTATTTTCAAAAAGATTCATTAAGATTTTAAATTAGCTTGTTAGATATGAAAGTAACTATTCATTAACTCATTTCATTGACGTCAGCAGTTTTCCGGAATTTTAATATTTCACTCCCAAAAGAGATTTAGTGCGTATAGTGTGTTGTAATGTAATAGTAATGGATAGTTGTATAGAAACCAAGAAGTAAGCACATATTTTACAGAGATAGCCAACGAAATACATAGGGGGTGATATGAAGTTCTAAACTACAGTCGATACTGAACAATAAAATATTCATCGAGTTCAAATGACAAGACAGAGAGAGCAATTAATTTAATACACATAATCATTTCTTCTGTCATTTCATCATTTCCTTCTTTCCGAAAAGGCAATACTATTCAGTAAACAAGTGAAAAATTCCTTTGTTCATTTTTAGCTTACGCTAATGTTATTGTTTCTAATGTCTGATATTTACACACAATTTGAGATAATTCTAATGCTATTACTTATAAATGTATGATATGTACCTATATTATGTACATTCCTGTATCCATACACATTGTGTTTCTGTGTGTGTTATACTTATATATTGGCTTTACATATATTGGGAAGTTTTGGCAACTATTTTTCAAATTAACTGTGTATTTTGTATTACAGTGTTTGCCAAGGTATTTGCATATTCACATAATATATTGCTATCAATCAGAAATATCTCGGTTCGAAAGTGGCAGAAGCAATAACACAATAGAGGTATTTTCTCAATTTCTTTCCTATGTACTTAACGCATCGAAAATATTTGCGAATTCAGTAAACCATAGAAAATACTTGGACGTAGGCATACAGGAGAAATACAGTATATTATAAAGCAAGGTAAAGGCAAGCGAAAAAGAATGTGTCTGTTCTGTATATATAAATCGCTTTTATTGTGAATATTGAATGTCAAGTTGAAATATCGTATGAACGAACTGGCAATGTCCGAGCAGCGGAATCCGATTTAAGAATTCAATGCTATTCAAGGCAAGCCAAGTCGTCAACAGCTCACCACTCACACAGGCAGTCCCAGTACAAAACAAACAATGATTCACATACATTTTCATATACAAACTCAACTGTTACAAGTCCGGTTTTCTCCAGCTATGTACATACAATGTGTTAGAGTACTAACAAGTCCCTGACTATCAACTATAGTCTTGCACACAGCTATTCTAGCTATTGTAGATTAGTTTGTGTTTTGATGCTCCATTTATTATTCAACAATGTCCCAACTCACAAATACATCCAATTCGAATGCCAGCTAGACTCCAACAGTATCAAAGTATCATATTATCCATGTTTTATAATACGTGTCTAGTTTATACAATAAACTTCTGTTGCAAAACCGCTTGGAGTAATTCTACCCGGAGTATTTCCTCACTGGGAATGTAAACTGCTGGTGGTGATGACAATCAAATCATCAACTTGAATGTGTGTAAGTATATAAGAACGGTACCCACACACATCCAAGGTGTATATGTAACATGAACATTTCCTGTAGGCAGACCCAACTAATTATACTTAATGCGAATAATAATGAATTCTCTTTTCACCTTCATCTAGTACATTGTACAAAAATTCCCAAGTGCTTTGCATATTATATTACCTACATGTATGTACATAAGGCATACATACATAATATTATATATGTATCAGCTTTCAGCGCTCGTGAAAAATTATCAAGATACCTTCATCAGTCATCACCATTGTATCAAAATGAGCAATTTTACTCACATCGCATTTTTACTGCAGTGAAAATCGATGTCTACTAGAGTTGCCTAATCATGAGCATGACTGTACCATATTTATATGTATGACAGCGATTTGTAGTATAGGTACAATTATGTTTGTTAATAAAATTACTCTTTCCCCTCCCAGAAAGGCTAATGTATTTTATAGACAGTACAAAGTTGCTAAAGCTGTTATTCAGTGACTCTCAAGTATCATGTATAGAGAAAGTATGATTTTGTTTTCTCTATGTAAAATCGTAAGTGCAGCATATAACATGAAGTCCTGACCATGCCTTATTAATAATGGTTGTTTTATGCATGAATCATTTTGCAATATGATATATTGCAAAATATGTGCAAATACACAAAATAGAGACAAAATGTTAAAAATGTAAGTAAGAAACTGCCGCTGTTGTAGCAAAATGGACTTGAAATGAGTCATCACACAAGTGGGTTAAATAATAAATGAGGATTTCGACGTATAGCGTGCCTGACGACATTCAACTGGAGAGTGAAGGTCACTTGAAAGAATCGCAAATTGTTGTTCTTCAGGTATTTAATTTGGGTGTGCTGTGCACGTTACAACAGCCAGCCACTATAATTGTCTCTGTATTTCAATCAGACTCTTTAGCTTAATTTTTGAATCGGTCTGCCTCTATAAAATGATGATGACTTATAGCCAAACGAAGATTAAATGTAAATGCATTCATTTTAGAGTAGGGTAAATTGCTTGCATGTAGCATCATCATGAGAGTCGCTGACAATATTGCGGACAGTTTGCTAATTGCAAAAAGCTTATGCATTTTTAATGAGTCAGTGTATACCATGTTGATGGTGGTAGGTATGAACACACCACACCTAATGCAAAACTGGAAATTACGACGTATTTTATATTTTATATCAATATGCGCACATTGTGTTTCAATTTACAATGTTGCGTAATAAAGGTAAAAGCTGCTACAAAAGTTCGTCGCATTTATTGAGTTAGCCAAATACCTTCAACCTTCTAGAAAAATATGATCAAATCACATGCCTATATTTTTCTAATAAATAGTAAATGTTGACATTTCATTCAATATTAAGGGTTCTTCCTGTATTTTAAAAAGTAGGTTAAGGTTACCTATAATAATTTAATAAATGTTCCCAGGATTAGCTAACTGAATATTTTTTACATGATCCGGAAATAAGTATGTATTCCTACTTTTATATTCAACCGTATTTCACCAAGGTATTTTAAACACGTTGCATAATATAGGTACGTCGTGCTGTAAGAAAATATTATTATGTAAAGTGAAAAGGAACATTAGTACTTACCGGAAACATAAACCCCTTTTTCTGGATGCTCTTTCAGTTCTAATTTCTTTTTTACATCTTTTCCGAGTAAATCTCTGATTTCCTGCAAAACCATGTTCAACAAGCGATTAACATTTTAGACAAGTATTTATTATTACTACTATTACTATTATTACATTTGTAATTGAAGGGTTATTGCTAATTAGCTATTGGATGTAAACAGGATTAATTTGAGTTACCTCATTGTATATTTCTAGATAGGAACCGTGGACCAGGTACTTGACATTATCGGATGTTTCAATAGCTTCAAAAATGTGTTCAAATGCTCTAGGTATAATTCCTTTATGGGGTTGAGAATCCAATATCCCTTGCATAGTAAAAGATTTACCACAGCCCGTTTGGCCATAAGCGAATACTGTAGCATTATACCCTTCAAGTACTCCCTATTCAAAATTCAAATTATATTTATTCATTTAAAACATCATCATAATTTTTGGCCGCAATCATAAACCTTTGGGCGAAAACTCTTTCAAAAAATGCCATGCACATACAGTTAACAGTTATACGTTTGTACATTGTTCTGTATGTCGTATGTACACTTTTTTAATTTTAACCCATGAACCTAACATTATAATCATCTAAAATTGACTGATCTTTATATTTGTTATGGAATTTTTCTGCTTTAATTTAATTACATACTTAATGTTACTTGCAGATGCTAAGCATTTTGTGCAATTTACAGATACAAGAACTAGGCAATGATTCTTGTTTCTTGATAAATAATATAATTTGGAATTATCCGAGTAATTGTTTTGAATTCTAAGTCATTTTATACCAGCTGCGAAAAGTCATGATAAGCAATGGTAAAAGCATTTTTTTATTTGTACGAAACTTTGCCTGAAACTTGAACTTCATTGAACGAGTCAATACAATTTTTGTACAAATAAATGGAAGGAAAAGCACTATACACAAAGTAAATACAAAAATGGATATAAGTATGTACATAATATATTATAGAATATTAAATTGTGTATTGACTTCAGTGGCGATTTAGCAAAGTTATTTTTCCTACTCTTCCACTTTGAGTGATACGAATAAAGCTATCCTGTCCTTTCCAGTAACCTTGATATGTCCCCCAAAATTTCTAGCTTCATTTAAAGTATCCTACACCTTTCCTGTATATTAAACACCCAGAATATCTACTTTTCCGTATATTATCCCATACATACTAAATTCTCTGTATATTACAAGCATAATTCCTTTCTATCTACTTCAAGCCTCATGCTGTATATGTCTCAAGTGCTATCAGTTTTTGCATTGTCCTAATATTTTATATAGCTAGGTATACAACACACATACATCGTACATAGACAAAGTAGATTTTAAGCGTAGCACAGTCCCAACCCTTTAGCCACATACTTGAGTGCAATATGTAGATGTGTGTTTACTTCCTAATAAAGGAATAGTGGTTCCCATACATTACACATATAGGTAGGTACACGCAGTACACATCAATAAAGAGCCACTAAAGTATTTTCTGTTCTACCCATATTGACTATGCATGCTACACTACCTTCACGTTGACATTGACAAAAGACGCCAAGCAAAATGACAACGTATGTAACAACAGCAGCAGTCAATGCCAACTTTTAGCTTTTAGCTATCTCAGTGAAGTGGATTGTCATAGTCCAATATAGTACCTCAGAAAATTCACGTTGTATTTGTAAAAGCTATGCAAAATCTATTTTCTCTCTCGTGCTAAACAAATACGCTTTTCCTCCCATTATATTTGCATTACATCAAATTACCTGACGAGACAACACACCACCATCATTCCCGTACCTACCTCGATCAGCTTTACATTATTACAGCTCTATGTTCTATTAAGTTATCCAACAAAATCCATTGTGTGGGAAATGGACACTAATGCATTTTCAGAGAACGCAATAAGGGTGAATCGCTACCACCAGGGCAACTTTTTATTACAATGTATTTTTCGTGTAGGTATGTATGATGGAATTACCTAACATAGTACATGTTGTGAATATTTAGTTAAAAATAATAATACCAATAATTTTACATCAGCTAGTAAGGTAATTTAACTTACATACCCGCAGCCTGGAATAAAGTATTTCAGTTTGTAGCTAAATGTATTATAAGCCTGTATTACCGGTGTGTGGTATAGTGTACATACTAATGCTATTTTTTGGAGGAAATTCGATAAAGTTGCTGAGTACAATAATGTTGTACAAGTTTATTGATTGCATTCAAGTTTCAAGCTATATGATTTACGTCATTTTATCCTAAGTATTACATAAATATTTTCCATTAAAATTTCTATCATACGGTATTACACGAGTGGTTAGGCGATTTATAATGGTGAACCAAGTAGTGTATTACATGTACAACAATCATCAAGCTTGAATAAGTGATAAACATGTATACGTACGTATGTAGTATAGTGGAGTGCATTAAAGCATTGATAATTTAAAGGTCTCCAGTAGTCTCGAGGGATTGCACAAATTTAATACTAATTATATGCAAAACTATGTATAATGGCCCAATTTAGGGTTACAGACTGCGAGAATAATATGTGGGCGTATTAAGTTCTATTACGTAGGTACACTCTAATTTACGTGCAACATTGCCTTGAAATCAGATGAATTCATTAAGGCTGTTCTCAATTAATTATCCGGCTCTTGTGGAAATACACAAAGTTCAAGGTGTGTTATTGGTTCAACTTATATTGTTAGAGAAAGCGAAGGTTTTACATACGATCTGGTATTGAAAAGGTATTATATAACTCTTGGTAGTGTATTTCGTGTGTGGTTATAGTGCTTGCATATAAAGGAATGTTTCCGAATGTCTTGTAAGATGGAAATTGGTACATGGTTGGTGAAATGCAACTTTTTCACCTCTTTTCCTTATCCTGCCATATTAATAAGGCACAAGGGAATGCTTTTCAATGCCCTGATAACGTATTATTAACACGAATTTATAGTTTTGTTTTGTGTATATGTAAATAAGCTTATTAAGAAGAAATTAGGTGAATAGGAAAAAGTGTATTTGGGTATACAGGGTTTACGCACAAATAAAAGGAGCATTATTGTTTCTAGTATTTGTGGTTTGTAGTGTGTAGTAAACAAAATGTTGCATGTTTCATGTGATCAAATCGCCATTTGCGATCTAAAAGAGAGATTCGCGTGCGAAACGTTTCGATGCAATGGCTATTGACATTGGAGAAAGGAATACTAATACGAACAGCCTGTTCGTACTAAATGAACAGGTGAACAAACGGAGAGGCAAATGTTAACGCAGGGAAACAATAGGAAGTTACCTATAGTTGAATTGAATAATATTAATTTATTTACACGGGTGTATTGCATACTAACTAGACTTAATCCTGAATGTTCGATATTCGGTGTATTTGTGCTATAATTATGTTGCATTAGGTACTTTAGTTACATAAGCATATATAATTTCATTGTTGCAGTGAGCTAATGTGAAATTACAATTGTACATGGCTATAAAAGGCATTAAGTTTTACAAAAATACAAAGTAGTTATCCAGTAGCTGCTGTATTTATTAAGGAATTTGTGCCCTGTGCGTAAGGTAAAATCAGAGTATAAAGATATTTTAGTCATAGCAAGCGGGTTTGTATTTTGTAGTGTAATGTCAGTTTATTTGATTCATTATATGAAGTTGAAGCAGTTTGTTCGAAGGCGCAAATAAATTAATAGTAAAAGTTAATACATGTTAGATATTCTTAGTATAACAGATAGTAACAAAAGTATTCCTGGTCAGTTGGTAAAAACGACTGTGAATATTATTCACTATGTAGCTTTGTCCTGTATAAAATTTTAATGTAGTATTTAGTAGTGAAGTACTACTCTACTACTTAGATCTGTATAAAAGTACTATGTAATGTATATAATTTTTTCATACCTTTTGAAAGTTAATCTAACAAAGTATACCTGCAGGTATGTATATCAAATTGTTAATTGGAATTACTAATAATATTGATAATCATTGGAAACGCAGTCTTTCTTTGCAACTTCTTGCAAATTTCTTTGCAACTTCTTGCAAATTTCTTTGCAACTCTTGTACTATGGTTGGACACAGATAATTTAAATGATGAAACTACCAAATGCCAAGTAGAAAGAAAGGGCAATGTCACAAGACAAAGGATGGACTCAAAGTTCAATGGTATAAATGAAAGAACGAATCCTAGCACCTCAAGTTAATGTACCTTAACTTAAAGTAAATCTGACAAGAATAGATGGTGTCACTTGAGTATCATCTTTCCAGGGTTGAGCCATTTATTTGAAGCAACACAGAACCACCATCGAGTCTCCATAATTCTGTCAATGAACTTTGTTCTGTACATTTGTGCCCATTGTCCATGAGTTGGTATGTGGGCATTTCTCTACTATAATATACACCTACTCTTTCTTTGCCCAAAAACTCTCAATCATAAAATACTATTGACTTTTGGTGTCACTGACAGGAAACGATGATAAAATATCGTAACATGTGTTTTATATGCAATTTTTAGAGTTATATTATTGCAGTAAATATGAGATATACATCTGTATGCACTGTTATCAATTTGTCAATTCATAATGTGGGAAACAAGGAATCTGATGAAGGAAGACTCACCTCAACTAATGGATAGGCAATTTCTGTGTAAATGGAATCCGTTGTTGACTCAGTGTAGTAGACCCCATCAAAGCAAAAGGTTTTAGGTGGTGCACTTGCATCTCCAGGGTTGACTATACTGCATTGACATGAGGAACCGTCCATAAACACCACACTCTGTTAAATAAAATGCACAAAAATCATTTATTGTAGATATAATGGACACAAATACATGTACAGAACCAAACTTCAAAAATACGTTTGTATTACTACTTATAATTGTGTAATTAGGTAAATACATCAAATATTAGAGAATAGTATACCACAACTTTGCACTTTTTCACCTGCAATGTTAATTCACAACAATATTATTGAAATGATGATAAACACATGTAAAGCATTAAGCAGCCATAAAATTGAGTTAACTTTTTGAGTTTTAAGAAAATTAATTCTTTCATGATAGAAAGTATAATATGCATGTAATGCAGGTAATCGTAAACTCTAATCACAAACATTAGAAATTAAAATTATATGAGTTCATAGAGTATTCTTATACCTATTTCACATTACGAAAACTTTTTACGCAATCCAGTGGATAAAAAGCTACTTTATTAAGTAATGTTACAGTAAAATGCAAGTACTTTTTTCATTAAATACCAATTTAAAACATTATTGCATTCTCACATTACTACACATAATAGAATCCATACTACCTAGCTAGCCTAAACGATGTTTCATGATAAAAGAAAAAGTAAAACGGCGATTGTAAACTCACATATATACATCGAATATTTACTTTGTTCAATTAACAGATTTATAACCATTAAAAATGATCTTAAAACGTATTCATCTGAATAATTTATCGATAGTAGGATTGTGGTGCGGGTTTATAAAATGTAGAAATTGGTTAGATTATGTAATAAATGGTTCTAGTATTAAGTGTAAGTTAAAATACTGATTAATACGAAAGTACCTGTACATAAAATTAAATGTGTAATTTGTCATCATAATATGCGTATTAATCAAGATTTGGTTTCGGAGGAGCAAATTCTTATTATGAAATAGGAATATTATAACCTTATTATCGCGCCTAGCGCAAAAACTGATCTATTTTGGACCAAACTCAAACTAAAATGTATAAAATTCGTCTTTATCGCGAAAATTTAGCGATTTTGTGTATTGAGTTAAGTTAAAATAACCTTTTTGGGATTTAACCAGGGGGGAATTGCCCCTTACCCACCCATCTGGTTATGCCAGCAATTATCATTATAAGAGTATCATATTTATTATTTTGAGTTATTATAATACAAACCTTGCAATTGACCATGGAGTTTCATTGAATGGGGTAGAAAATATTGGTAGATCCTTGTGATGCCATAAATGGGCATATTTGGTATACATAATATCTTGTTTAGGTTTGCATTATAAATTCATTGCATTTATGTTTTGAAACTATGATTGAAATCCATAGCTTAAAAGGGTTAGAAGGCTTAGATGGATAGCCTTGAGTGAAGCACCCTTGCTTAGCTCATGGCAGATGAAAAACAGCAAATAGTAAAAGACAACATGGAGCTTCCTTCATAAGGAAAGGATATTTTAAAGCTGTAGCTGAGGGTATAGGTCTAATACAGGAACTAATCGATGAGTCGACCTTCGCGAATAATAAATACTATACAACAACCTCGTCATTGGCCATCACGGTGGTGTATGGCATTGATGCTCGTTTTATCTATTTTGAGTTGCTTACCTATAAACGTTTCATACAAACTAGCCATTTCTTTAACTCCAAATATTTAAAACCTATTACATAGCAGAATTACACATTAATATTGTTATTTGTAATTGTTTAATTGGGTAAATACATCAAATATTAGTGTATAGTATAGCTAAGATTTAGATTGTACTACCTGCAATGTTAATTCATAATAGTATTATTGAAATGACGATAAACACATGTGAAGCATTAAACAGCTATAAAATTGAGTTAACTTTTTGAATTCTAAGAAAATCAATTCGTACATGATAGTAGAAAGTATAATATGTAGGTATGTAATATAGGTAATCATAAACTCTAATCACAAACATTAGAAATTAAAATTATATGAGTTCATACAGTATTCTTATACCTATTTCACATAACGAAAACTTTTTACGCAATCCAACACATTTAAAACTACTTTATTGAGTAATGCTACAGTAAAATGCACGAAATGGTCGAAAAATTCATTTACTACCAAGGCTTTTCTACAAAAGCTCAGTAAAACTTATTTCCATTCGACAGAGCAACGAAAGAATTTAATACCTACATAATCTACCAGGAAAAGCAAACTTTCCCTAAACTCAACATTTCCCAAAAATTACTGACTACCTATTGCCCCGCATTATAGAAAACTTTGAACATTATTTTCTCGTAATTTCCATATTTCTGAAGTAAAAATTACATCTACCCTTGCAACACAGTAAAATTACACCAACAAATGTGGCAAGTATAAGTAGTTGTATGAATAAATGACAAAAGTTAACTTAGTTTCAATTACATTTCCTCGAAATGCTCAACCACATTTTCTTCCTTTCTCTTCATTCTCATACTCACTCAGCCATAACTTCACTACAAAACCGTAATACCATTATAGCATATTCCTTTTAGAGTACATTTATCAGATACCACACACCACGATTGCGATCATTTCATGAACGTCTGCTTTGAATTGTTTAATGGAAACTTACCTATCCACTCTATTCTCTATTCATATTAGTCTCAACCATTAATGTGTCGTGAGTTCGTTTCGATTACTTACATTTGCATTTTCATGACTACCTAGTACAACTTTCCACAACACCCAAGTGTACGATTGTACAGTCTACCGTGGAAATTGTGTTGCAAGCGAGACCGACGAAGCACCTCAACTATACTCTACAATGTAAACGAATACGAAACTTTCCCCCCACACGTCATGTCACATAAAGTCACACCGTGCATCGACACTTTATTATAAATATACAATGACAATAGCCTCTCGTGTTTTGAAATGCTACTAGTATTTTACCTATACATTTCGACTTCAACACTAACTGATATTCCCTAGCGGCACATACATGCATACCAACCGTGTAATATTCTCTCAATAGCCTCAATCACAAATACGCATTAAAAACAACGTGCCTTACTCAACTATAAACTTTCCAGTATCTCTTTAACTATAATGGTTTATACGCTTCAAGTTTCACAAACACATTGTACTGTATACTTTTACATCGTTTTTTCCATATGTATAAGTGGTTACAATTACAATGAAGCTTAAAAATGTTTCAGATATACATACATATTATATATCAAATGCTCTATGTATGTACAGGGTGTTTCATAAATGAGACGAAGTTTTCAAAAATTAATATCTCATGAACCAGAAAGAGTTATGA